>RJWM01052517.1:0-10089 GCA_004363535.1 Dasyprocta punctata | reverse complement strand
CCAACCACCACATACACAATCTATAAAAATACAATATAATCCAAAAATTTTCTAAATGAGCCCAAAAGCTTGGATTCCTCACTAATTTGGGGACTTCTCCTGGCCAATTTTGTCTTTAACTCTTGCAGGAATGTTCCTAGAAGGGGAATAGCTGGATCAAATGAAATTTCTAGTTTTAGTTCATTGAGGAAATTTTAAGGAACTTCTAACCCTAAATGTTCAGAGTTAGCACAGACCCTGCTATTCAAGAGTCATTCTTACAGGACCACACTGCAACTTAGACACCAGTGGTAACAGTGAGTCTCCAGTTCACCCAGAGCTGTCTAACTTGTCTACAAATCAGAAGTTCCCACAGACTCTGATATTTTGTTAGATCAGATCCCAGAACCCATGGAAGGTTTATTAACCGTTACAACCGCAGCAAGTAGCAACTAGTATTTTTGGAATTGACTGTACATTGGGCAAGGCCTTCAAAACTCTGGGTTTACCATTCAGGAAGCTTTGACAGGGTTTATCTCAACTCCAATCTGTCTACTATTTGAATGTGAATCAGATAGAGGAATTATATTTACAAAATGATTACAACTATTGAGAACCAGAGTAATTTTACTTTGAACCTTAAAATAAGAACATTTTTGATAAAATTCTGTTTGTGTTAGAACAGGACCTATCAGCTAGAAAAAACGCCTGATTCTTTGGACCTTTCATATTTATGGTAGGATGCTACATACCTGCATTTCTGCAAATACAAAAGAACTATGTAAATGTTAAGAGAAAACTCTGGGTGATTCACAAAAGTAAACTATATACAAAAAGACATCAACTTTTGAAATTTAAAGAAAGAATCCAAGATGTGGAAGTTAATTATTTCTAAATTACCAATTTTGATACTGTTTAACTTCAATATAGTAATTATTTATATTTGATGGAAAATTCCAATAACAAATTCTAAACTGACCACCACATTCCAGTTTCGTGAGAAAGAAAGCTCTAAAACTCTTCATAATATTGAGGAAAGTACTAGTATAGATGAAGCGGTTACCTGAAAATATTTTCCACTTAAGGTATATTTTTAATGTCTTGGAAAATACAAGTTACTAGATTTCTACATATTTCCATCACCTACTAGATGATATGGGGAATACTTTGTTAAAATCCTCTGACTTTTACAGTATTTTTAATATTAATTAAAACTCCTTTTAACACAGTTACGGTTATGTGCTAGTTGAACACATAAATATCACTGTGAAATGTGATATTTTTCATAAGCAAAAGTGTCTAATTAAATATTTTCTTCTGTGATATGTGGGCAATATAATTTTCAAAGTTTTTAAAATATACTTCTATAATTTCAGCAGATTGAGTTGAGATGGCAATTTCATCTCAAGCAGTAAGTTAAAATAACAAGAGAAGGAATAATGAAGCAATCCTTGGTTTATGGTCTTTTTTGGAGAAAATTGTTTCATAATATAGCTTACCATTTTCTATACACTGTTGACAAATGTGTCCCTCTACTTTCAGTCTACCTATTGTATATCTTCTTTTTTATTTTATTTTTTTTTTAAAGTCAGAATTAGGGAAAGGAATTGTGAACCAAGATTAACAGTAGTATCAAACCAAAGGTCAGTTTAGTATTGAATGACTGGAGATAAATATTAAAATGCAACAGAAACCCACAGAGCAGAGAGGATAATTATATGTGTCTGGTGGCATTCACACAGCCTGTTGCAGCACGCACAGGACAACTGTCCTCAGGGTCCTGAACTGAGCTCAAGGCTGTGAACCAGAGCAGGAGAGGTGTGCTGCCAAGAGGGCCTAGGAGCCAGCTTCAGTCTCTGCTCGTCACACATCATCCCTGTCTGCTGAGTCGACGGCTCTGAGACACAAAAGCCCCTACTTGCCTTTGCTGATCCAAACAGTAAAAATCCTCTCTTATTTCTAAGTATGCTTTGCACTTCTATTTTCATCTGAGGATCCCAAAAAGCCTTCTGGGCAAAGAAACATGATTAATCCTACTTTACACGATTGGGTCAAGGTCTTGCCAGAAACAACCAACCTTCTCTACACATTTCAAAGTTATATTTTTCTCCACAGAAAGATACATGTGGGAAAGATTTCTTTTTCTTCAACGAAATGTTAAAACTGAGCACCCAGAATCCCATCCCTGCTTTTCTCCTATGGAAGTTGTACTAATTCAATAAAAAAAGCATAAATCCTATACGGTTATGTCAGTGGAAAACTATCTGAAAATGTACTTTTTGCAGTTATTATCCACATTGAATGTGTCATAAAATAGAGAATTCTGGACTTTTTTCATAGAATATTGTAATCCCAAATATTAAAGTATGGTAATCCAGGTATTGTAATCCCTTTCTTAGTCTTCCTCACAATCCAAAAAGTTATATTTATAATCCCATTGAAATGTTATTGGAATCCTGGCAAGTTAATTCCAATCTACCACCTCCAATGCAACCCACGGTGAGAGTAAAGACACCGAGACATATTCAAAGTTAAGGGCAGCCAAAGGATCCTAAATCCAGTCTCTGTGAGAATGTGATCCAAAAGTTCTTCTCCCAGAATTTATTGTCTTGTGAAGAATGAAGTGGCTCGAGGATGAGTGACAGTGAGGATGATGGGAAGTACATGAATAACTTGAGCTGGCTTGCCAGGTAGGGAGAAAAGCATCTTTGCAAAATGCAGGGAGAATGACATGCAGAAAAATCAATTTGCATAACTCAAAGTCACAATCAAATTGTGTTTGGAGGCTGTTGCTTCAGTTTCTGATATGTAAACTTTTGCACCCTGGGAACTCATAGCCTCTTTATTTTGAGGCTCACACCCAGTTGACATTCCTGGAGCTGACTGGCTCTGCCATCCTGCTGTGCTCCTGTCTTTTACAGAGAGCACTATGTGAGGAAACAAGAGACTGTCTGATAGCTTTAGAGATTACATACCAGTACCTCGGCTAGCCTTATTTTCAATTGAAGAGAGAAGGAAATACCATTTCATATCTGTACATACAGGTATATGGAAATAAGCATCAATATAATCAATGTTGCAGCAATTGTTCTGCATTTAAGGGGAGTACCTCAAATTGTCTCCTACAATAGAACATACACTGAGTTGATGAAATTGAGTGGTATTTCCTCTTTATATTTCAAGGAAGACTTCAGTTAGCTGGCAAAGAGGAAAACTGTACCTATCTATGCAAAATGATTGACAGTTGCTCTTTAAACAGATTGTTTTGATGACTTTGACAGTCTGAGAACATAACCGTGGATTTGCAGATACATTTTAGAATGTGTGACTTAACTTCCTTGTTTCAGTGGGAGCATCGACCTAAAGGGAAAGAATGGTTTAGTCTGTACAAGTCTAGGGACGGTATTAGTGATGGTGGGTATTGGCTGGGGGCAGGCAGTAGAAATATTATGACAATAACAAGAAATTAAATTAAAAGAGAATTATTTGAGGCTGGGGATTTAGCTCAGTGGCGTAAACACCTACCTGGCAAGTGCGAGGTCATGAGTTCGATCCCTGGTACCAAAAAAAAAAAAAAAAAAAAAAGAGGAATATGTTAATCGGCTTTCTAGTACTGAAATGATCCATTTAAAAATAGAAGAAGTTTATCTTGGATCATACATCTGGAGGGTTCAGTTCATGGTTGCCTGAACCACTGCTTTTGAACTTGTGGTATAGCAGCACATCTTGGTAGGAGTATGCATTGGAGAAACCATCAACTCATGAGCATAAATGAAGAAGAGACTAAAAGAGACCTGGCTTACAGTTCTCCCCAAGAGTATATCACCAATGACCAAAGACTTCTTACAAGACCCTACCTCTTAAAGTTTCCACCACCTCCCAACATTCCCATGGGCTATGCACCAAGCCTTTAACATGTTACATGGGCCTTTGGGGTCATTCCAAATGCAGCCTACAGCACAGGACATAAAACCACTAAAGCATCTAGCCTCCTTGACTCATGAAAGATGACATCACAGAAAATGATAAATGTGTAAAAAAAGAAAAAATATCTATGTAATTATTAATGTAAAAGTGAGAATTGTGATTAAGGTATTGTTGTATATTTTATTAACAATAATTTCTGAAAATAGATGAATACGTCACTTTAAATAAAGATGTCAGTTCCAAACACAGAGCTTTCTTTCTTCACCTTTAGATTATTTGAGGTTTAAAAATAGAAGGCTAGAGAAGCCAACAGTCCAGAAGACTTTTATCACCTTCTGAAAATTAGGGCTCTAAACAAGAGCTCTATGTGTCACCACACAATGCAGTTTGAGCTACAAAGTGCTAAGGTGAAATCACCACTTATTTGAGGTCCCTGAGATAACATGTTCGTTTTTATTTCATTTTGTTTCATTGTATCTATTGCTTGGGGGCAAGCTTAGTCCTAGAGGATAAACAGAAAAGCTGTCTCTGTATGATGATATGAAAACTGCAAATAGCTCTGCCCCCCTGGAAAACCTGATCTTGTTCAGCAATTTTATTGGGGAGATGTCTAAACCATTACATTAGATGTAATCAAATAAGAAAGCTCTGGTTAGAAATGTGTAAATATCATCTGACAGGGCCTTTGGGGCTTGTTTATGTGCCACCTTAGGAGACATCATCTGCTAGAATTAAGATGCTGATTTCTTGACGGTGGAATGGAAATAGGAAGCAATGTGAAGGCAATTGGAAGACGAGGATCTCAGATGAAGAGAAATCCCTGAAGCAGACCAGAGTTCTGTTAATAGTCTATGGCCATGATTTCAGAGGAGAAACTCATTTTTAAGAAGTTCTCTTCTATGAGGAATAAAACAGTGGTTACCCAGAGTAGAAGGAAGGGGTGGGGAATGGGGAAATGCCCATTAGAAGATATATAGGATGAACAAGTCTCCAGATCTAAAGTACAGTTGGAGTACAGTAGTTACTATAATTGCACTGTACTAGGGATTTTGGTTAAATAAGTAGATTTTAGCTTCTCTTGTCACAAAAATAGCTACTATGTAAAATGTTAGACATATTAATCTGCTTCACTATAGTAACCATTTTACCACCTAGATGTGTCCCATGACATCATGCTAAAAATCTCGAATATATACAAAAAATTGATTAAAACAAAAATATATTCGCTGATACAGTCTTATTCTCAGCTTCCGCACACAAATGATGAAGGCAAGAAACAGGAAAAAAGAATTCGAAGATAGCAAATGTGAATGACATATGCTAACCTGGCAGTGCTGTAAACCAGAGAAGGATTTTGAGGAACCATGGTTTCCTCTCATTTTTGAAAGGAAAGACAATTTAGGAAAGAAGAGTTTTTCTTCACTTAGGATGATGTAGCAGCCATTAACTTTAAGATCTTGATGGGCAGATACAGGAGTGATGTTCATTTGCCTTACAGCCACAGAGGAGAGGATCATTCCAGAAGTGGCATCCCAACAGTGGGATCCCATATGACTTTAGGGACTTCCTATATTCTTTTAAGATTTTATTTCATGTAGTTTACACTCAAATGCCATTCAACATGTTACTGAGTATTTAGAGCTTGCTGTTTTTAACCATGGAGTTAATGAATTTTTGCAAAGCAGCTGTATGATTTAGCAGAAAGAACCCTTGAACTTAAGGCTGGGAGAGTAAGACTTGGGTGACAGGTATTAGTTAATTTTGTCATCTTTTATGACTCATGCAAACTTAGGAAGTCACTCACAGGAGGATTCACATAATGCATATGAAAGTATAGTATCAACTCCAAGGCACAAAACTATTTTCTATCACATCAAGGGATATTTTAATTGGTATCAAATTGAACCTGACATTGATTTGAATGTTTAATAAATTAAACACGTGTTGTACAAGCTGAGTTCACCTTGTGTATAATGTAGCCTACTTTGCCTTTGCCTTTGATCCACACTCATCCCTAGCAGATGGCATGATAATGGGAGCATTGCTAATTCAGCCAGGTGTCCAAAAATAATAGGAAAATGAAGGTGGGGTGATGCAGCTTAATGGGACAGTCAGATGTGTCTGGTTGCCAATGGCAGAATTAGAATCACTTACCCACCCAGCTCGCAGAACAACTCTAAGTTCTCTTGCCCTCCTTCACCATATGACAGGTCCCAGAAGAAACAGAGAATGCTTTTCCACTGGAACTTGCCTATTCTCAAGAAGGCCAAACCTAGGTTATTTCTACTCTACTTCTTTAAAATTTATCCGCAACAAATCACCACGCCACTGCCACCTTGGTGTGAAGTGAGCAATGGGCAGAAAGATGCCTTGAGTTACATTTAATTATGGTCTCTTTATCGGAAGAAAATATCAAGAATAGTTAAAAACCATTCCTCATCACATTTCTCATTTTGATCTTTTGACCTTTGAGGTTTAATACTCGATCTTTCATGAGAAGCAGTCCAGCAGTCTTTCAGAATATTTCTATTTCCTTGTTTAGGCCACTTCTCCCAGTGAAAACCACTTTGCCCCTAATACAAGATTTATAGATGTGCATCAGTAGTAAAATCCAACAATACTGATGTCATAGTCTGCTAGAGGTCTCTTAAACATACCACAAATCCTGAGATTTAAACAACAGAAATCTGTTTTCTCACAAAGCTGGAGGCAGAAGTCTGATGACAAAGTGTTGACAGAGTTGGTTTCCTCTGTGTTGTTCTCCTTGGCTTGCAAATAGTAGTGTTCGTGTGCTTCACATGGTGTTTTCTCTGTACCTGTCTCTGTTTCTCGTCTCAGAACACTTATTCTTATCTGAACCAACTTAGAATAAGTGGAAACAGCATGTACCTTTGCCCATAAACACAGGGTTATCTAAGTTAAGAAATTTAACGTTGCTAAAATTCTATTACCAAGCTCAAAAGCATTTTTAAATTTTATTAATCACTCTACTACAACATAAATTTCTCTTTTACATCCTCTATTCTGAAAGACTCCCTTAGCATTTCTTTTTCTTTTTCACATTCATTATTTCTGAAGAGTTCAACCTAGGTATTTTGTAGGATACCTCTCAATTTAGGATCACCTGGTATTTCTTTATGATTAAATTAAGATTACACACTTGTGTCAGGAATACTTTCGAAGTGAAATTGTATCCTTTTCAGGAATTTTATTTGAAAGTACGTGATCATGATCTTGCATTTCACATGTCTTTTCTCTGTACTTGTTTCTGTCCCAATCTTCTTTTCTTATGAGAAAAATGGCAATATAAGATTACGGCACATCCTATTGCTTCGTTGACTTTATCACCATTTTAAAGCCCTTATCTCTACATATAGTCACAATTAGGATCATGATATTAGATGCTCCAGTACTGGGATTCTTCAGTACTGGGATATTAAATTGAATAGTTTGGCTCAGGAAGCAGTCAACAGATTTCTCCTACAAAACTATTTTATTCTTTGTAGTCAATAAGTGATTTGTGGGAGAAACACTTTGTGACTATGCATTATGTTAATTGTGAAATATTCCCTTACTGCCTTTGGTATCCACTGACAATCTTCTAACTTCATTTCTTTTTCTGTTTTTTTAGTTGGCATTTATAAGAATGAGTTTTTTCTTTTCCACATTTTGTTCATACATGTGAACTCTTGAATACCTGTTTTATTCAAAGATAACTCATTTTTATCACTTTTTTTTTAATTCTCAGGTTGTCACAGATGTGGCCAGTTGGAGACCTTTCAGACAACTTCTGTTTCCTCTTGACATGAACCTCTGAATGCTTGTTTACTTTTGGTTCAGTAAGATGTTCCTGGTTTATTTTATATTGCCACTGCCCAGGCCACATTCTCTAAGAAGACCATTTATCCCAGCAGACTGCCTCCTTTTGATTAAAAAAAAATGGTATTTAGAAAATGAAATCTGGGCTCTAGGTATATTCATTTCTATTGTTGGGTCATGGCCTCCAGCATTTTAAGCTGACAGACATAGATAATATATGATGTGTATGTTTTATTTTTATATATGCCCATTATGTTATATATTACTATTTAACATACAATTATATAATATTATATATACAGAATGTTTATTTTGATTCCTATATATCTTAAAAACAATTTCTGTATACTGATATCATTAATATCAACCAAATGCCGCAGGATGCTTCCACTTTTATGACTCACTCAAGTAAAAATCTGCCCTCATTATCCCCAATATATTTACTCCTTTGTTCAAGTCTTGAATGCTCATATGAAGTTTCAGCATTGCCGACTTAAACCTCTGCAAAACAAACCTATCAACTGCAGTTTATATTTTTTTCATATGCATTTGGGTAAAATGAACATACACTAAAATGCAAGAATCACTTTTTCTTTTAAACTCTAAAAATTTCTACAGAAATTGAAGCTATTATTTTTTAAAGGATATCAACTAATGACATTCTTCTTTTAAGCCCCAATTTTGTGTAAATTGTGAAATGAAACAAAGAATCAGCAGATGGAAGATCAAAATGAGAAGTGGCCCACTGGTCAGGTAGGAAGGGCTTACCAATTGCTGGCCAGAAGTGGGCACAGTTCCCCTCCCAGCCAGAACCCAAGTGTGGCAGTCTAGAGGTCTTCACCTCCTTCCTGCAAGGAAAGATCCTGGACTGAGAGGGATGGAGCAGAACGCCTGTTCCCTAATGGTATTTCCTTCCCACCTTGCACCTTATTTGGGGGTGTGTAAAAGGGTAGAGAGACTAGAAATTATATCAACTTCCTTCACAGAAAGAAGCATCAATACTAAGGGAAAATGCCTCTTCCCACATTTTAATATAGAATTTATGGATTTGATTTTTTTTTGTTTTTTGTACTGGGGATTGAACTCACAGCCTTGCACTTCCCAGGCGAGGGCTTGAGCCACTGAGCTAAATCCCTGACCCTGGATTTGATTCTTTTTTCAAATTACTTTGGCAATTCTTTCTATCTGCAAGAAGAAAACCAATATAAAGGAACACTTTATAAAGGAAAAGGCGGTCATTGCCCCTTTCAGCACTTTACCATCCTTCTTGTGAGGACCAAACTGATCAACCTTCCAACATGCATATACTTCCAATCATTCTGACTTTCCTAAAATGTTTTGCTTATTTTGTTACTAACACAAGTACATAAATTCATTGGAGAACATCTTAGAGGTCTCTCTACCACCTGTCTCTAAACATTGTTGCTTCATTGTGGAAATAAATAGCAGACATTCTTTATTGGCTTCTAATTTTAGTTTTTTCCTATTCAGAGTAATAGTTGTTGTTTTTCTTCCATAAATAGTGCTTCCTTACTACTATGTAGTAACATTTTAAATTAAGAATACCTACTCCTTGCTGGGCATGGTGGTACACTCCTGTAATCCCAACACTCTGAGAGGCTGAGGCAGGAAAACCATAAATTCAAGCTTAGCCTGGGCAACTTAGTAATTTAGCAAAACCCTGTCTCAAAATTTTTCAAAATAATAATTTTTTAAAAGGACTGGGAATGTAGCTCAGTGCAAAGGCCTTGGGTTCATTCCAGTTCTTAAAGAAAGGAAGAAAGAAAGAAAGAAAGAAAGAAAGAAAGAAGGAAAGAAAGGGACTTTGTTAAATTTTCAGCATCTATTTACCTAATCACATCTTCTTTAATTATAATGAATTTAATCAGGTTGGTGAGTTTCTTGAAAATAAAAATAAGTATTGCATTCTTGGAATATATACTACTTGGTGATAGCATAGTAGTCTTTTCACATACCATTGAGTTTTATTTACTGAAGTTTTATTTTTCATCAATATTTAATATAAATGATAGCATATATCTTTCTTATATATATTAACATCAAATTTGATCTTAAACTTGAGCTGGATTTATGAAAGGAACTAGTGAGTTTTCCATCTTTACTGGAGTCAAAAACAGTTTTAAAAAAAATGATAGAATCATCCGTTTTTTAATGGTTAAAAAAAATTCATCTGTGTGCCCATCTGGTTCCAGTACCTTTTTAATGGAATTTCTCTAACCACCTTTTCAATCTCCTTTATGGTAATTGCTATAATCAAGTTTTTATGTCTTAATTTAATATGAGTATTTCATATTTTCTCAGGCAATTTTCTATTGCTTCTACCTTTTTCAAATTTCTTTCTCT
>RJWM01052516.1:0-10089 GCA_004363535.1 Dasyprocta punctata | reverse complement strand
AATTACATATACATCTCTTTTGAAAGCATGTGAAAAAGAAGAGAGTGGACTGAGATACTTAAAATATCTCATTTATCTCTTTAAAAAAATCCACTAACCTATAATTCTAGCCTGTGAAATCATCCTTCAAAAAGAAAAAGGAGAAATAAAGATTTTCCCAGACAAACAAAAGTTGAGGGACTTTGTTGCTAACACATACGGTCTGCAAGAAATGTTAAAAATTCTTTAGCAAGAAGGAAAATTACAGAGGTCAGAAACTCAGATCTACATAAAGAAAAGCACATTGAACAAATACAAATGAAGAGCAAAAACTTATTTTTTCATTCTTACTCTAACAGGAAATCAGTAGAGAAAAATCAACAAAACCAAAAGCTGGTTCTCTGAAAAGATCAATAAAATCAACTACCCTCTAGACAAGTAAGAAAAAAGATACGGAAGAAATGACTAGTATCAGAGAAAGAAGTGGGGACATTGCTACAGATCCTGTGAACATTCAAAAAAAAACCAAGGAAGTGTTCTCCCAGGGTCCACTGGGATTGGAAGCTTGGCCCCCAGAGTGGTAAAACTGGGAGGTGGGGTCTAGCGGGAGGCCCTCAGGTCACTGGGGGCGTGTCCTCAGACGGTAGCTTTCTGGTTAAAGGAGCAAGCCTTTGTGATGGAAGCGCTCCCACACATGCTCCTGCCACTGCTCTGCTCCACAAGGTGATCCAGCCCACAGGTGGCTTTCACCACAGAGACTGCATTATGCCAATGCCACTGCCACTAGATGCTGTCATTATGCACAACTAAGAAATGTGTGTATATGCACCCATAGTGTGCATTCTCATGTAAAATACGAAGACCGATTTGCAACTATTCCTACACATAAATTTAAAAATCGACATGTTCATACTGGTAATCTCAGCATGAACAGTGTCAGCATTCTTTTCAGCCTTCCACCTTTCAGTATCCTTAAATCCCTTCAGACAGTGAGAAAGGTGGCTTTCAGCTTTAGGGCATTTACTCATATGCTAAATCAATCAACTTATGTGCTCAATGTAACCAGTCTCCCAATCCCTCTCTGCCTTCCCTCCCTTACCTCTATCCCATGCCCAGTACCAGACATGTTGCTGCCAGTACCTCCATGGCATCGACTCCACAGGTGGCAGGCAAGATGGCAGGAGCAGAATGGAAGAGGATCTCTATAAATATTTTATTAATAACAAGTTAGTCCTTTTAAAAAGACACTAAGGCGGGGGAGGTAGCTCTGTGGTACAGCACTTAGCTAGCAGGCGAGGCTCTGGTTCAGTCCCCAGCACCATAAAAATAAAATTCTCAGGAGACATAAACCTACAAAGGAAGGATTTTATCAGACAGTGGTAGTAGGTAGAACTGTCTGACACCAAGAATGACCAGCAGGCGGCTTCATAATTTGTGGAACCCAGGGCAAAATGAGAGCAGGGCTGCACAAGCATGCTGACAGTTCATAAATGTCCTTAAGTGTGTGTCTGTCGCTGCAGAAAGGAAACATGGCTTCCATGGTGTTGGGCAGTGACGTGCCTCAATGGCACCAGATGGACATTTTTCATACTAAGGAACAAGAACATGGGAACTGCCAACTTGAATGATGAAGTCTCTTTCGCTGAAACCGAAGAGAAGTAGCCTAGGCTGAGTTGCTTCCATGGACAAGCACTGAACTGGCTGTCTGGCTCCATAAACAGACACTGTTCACTCGCCCAGGAGTTCAAAACCCCGGCGAGATGACCGATCATCTGAACTTGCTATAGACATCTAGGCAGGAATTACAGTTATTTTTAGGGTTTTGAACTTAATTCAATCTAATTTCACTTTCTTGGGTGGAAGAGAGATTTCACATGAGAATATTCACTTTTCTATTTTAATAGGTAATATTCCATGCTTAGAGGTGCTGATAGTTGCAATTTGCTCATCAAAAACCTTTGAAGCTATGTCTAGAGCTGTTTTTGTCTGTCTTCTCACGCTTCAGAAGCCTGTTTTGGTTGCAAATTGGTATTTCTACTCCAAGCCTCACAGTGATTTAAATATCACATCAAGGCAGACAGCTGTCAAATAGCCCAAGGGCTGCAACAGTTTAATGTGGTTCCATCATGAGCCTGGACAGAATTTTACACTTAATCAATAACTGCACCCTTCTGGGTAGAATACAGAATCTTTTGTCAGGATGCTGCTTCATAAAAACACCGAGGCAGACGCAACTAACTCAACTGTCATGAAACTAAAAAGTATAAAATAGTTCTTAAAAGTGTCTATGTACAGTGCGGTTGTGTGGAAAATAATAAAAAACACCAAGCTATCAGTTAATAAAATATAGTAAACAAACAAACAAGTGTGAAAATAGTGTTCTTACTTGAATATCTTCCCTTCCTTGGTTCCTCCAGATACCTGCCTAAAAACCAATTCCTAAAGTCTTTTTCTCCACGTAAGCTTTGTCAGCTCAGCCTCACTAGGCAGCAGTATGAAGGGAAAAAGGCAGACTTCCAAAGGCATAGAACAGAAAAGACATACAATTTTTCTTTATCTAAGTGAAATGTTCAACTTAGTTTTTAATATTCTCAGAATTGCTCTCAAACTTTAAAACTGAAGCTAGGAGAAACATGCAGAGTCAAAAACTCCAAGATTCTCTTTTCCCAAATTAGTTTTCTTGATCACTTTATACTGCCAAACATTCAGCCTTTTGTATACCTTTGTAATATTTAAATTGTTGATTAACATTTTCCTTAGCACCATTATTTCAAAAATTTGCCATCTACCTTTTGATGAGAGTTTCTTTCTAGATGTTCAGAAACAACTTCTAGCTGAATGTACACTTTAGAACATCTTGAAATGAAATAGAAGGTTTTTAAACAAATATGATGCTGTTTCACTAGAACACTGCCATAAATGTTAAGAGTGTTGTCTAAACATAGACATGATCTGGTTCCCTAGTCTCCTATCTGGTCAGGCAAGAGGAAAGCATTCAATTGAGGTAAGATTTACAAACTTCAAGGGCCGGGGATTTAGCTCAGTGGCATAAGCGCCTGCATGGCAGGCATGAGGTTGTGAGTTCGATTCCCAGTACCAAAAAAAAAAAAAATTTACAAACTTCTTTTTGAGCTATCACCATAAAAGGACCATTTTTATGATCCAAAGTCCATGACTGGCAAATTAAATACAGATAACTGATGTACAAAGAATACAACTGATAATCTCTTACAATGGAATAAAGTTAACCTTACACAATAATAGGAAAATGCAAATTAATACCCTTAATTAATATAAAAATTATAGGGATCCAATTTTATAGAGGAGGTAACTATGTATTCTAAATAGGTAAGGTGGCTTAACACTTCATCAATCATATCAATAGATACAGCAAAACTTGCAACATTTATTTATACTCCTCTTGTTCCAGAAAGGATTTAATACATAATAATATTGAAAACCAAAAAACAAAAAAAGATGCTTAGACCTTTACTATGGGCCATTCTTTTCATAGACCACACTACTATGAGACAGTACTTCAACAGCAGTAAAAAGTTCTGTATACAGCATCTTTGCTGTAATGGTGGCTAGCGTAGTATTTTTTTTTAAAGTAAAGAAATCTGAAACCAACTTAAATGTGTAACAATGGAAATAATTACTGAATAAGACAAATTAAATGACAGACTATTATGTGCCATTAAAATTAAAATGATGTAGAGTATTGTAGCACTTTCCTGATACTTCAGATTTTGTAAATTGACAAATAACTACACATATCTACATGGGTACAATGTAATATTTCAGTACATGTATATATTGTAAAATGATCAAGTCAGCGGCATATTCATCCCCTCAAAAACATTTATCATTTCTTTGTGATAAGAATATTCAAAATCCTCCCTTTTTGTTACCTTGAATTACACAATTTTTAAAACTACAGTCACCCTACTGTGCTGTAGATTACAAGAACTACTCTTCCTACGAATTGTAATTTTGTACCAATTGACCAATCTCTCTACACCCCATCCAACTGCCCCAAACTCCCCAGCCTCTGATGGCCAGTATTCTACCCTGTACATGCTTGTGTAAGATTCACTTTTTTAGATTCCACAAATGAGGTCAATCACACAGTGTTTGTCTTTCTATACCTAGCTACCTCACAACCTATGTCTTGAACAAGCATTGGTATGCAAACTGCACATTCCCAGTGTATAAAATGTCATGTAAAGACACATCCCAATTATACAAGAACGTTTTTGCAAAAATAATGTTAACTCATTAACACATCTATTGAAGTGGTTTAAAGTAATTTTATGGAGAAAACATTTTCTTCATGTAAATATAGCACTGTATTGCTAGAAATGAGGAAGAAAACAAATTCCAGGTAGCAATATATTGTAAACTCTGTTGGAAACAAAGTATAGACTCAGATCACTGGACAACACCAGAAATACATGATACAAAATACTGACTAGAATATGAAGCTGATGTCCCACCTCAGTACCACACATGCTGTGTTTAAATTTAGTGATTATTGAGAACCAAAAGTTACAGTATAAACTAAACTTGAGTCACCTTTTGAATGTAGTGCAGTCATCCTCCCATGTCTGGGAGGGACTGGCTGCAGGATTCCCTGCAGATACCGAAATCTGCAGATGCTCAAGTCCCTCCTATCAATGGTGTAGAATATGCCTGTGGTCCTCCTGTATACTTCACATCATCTCCTGAGGCCGGACACTTAATGTAATATAAATCCTATGCAAACAGCTATTTGACAGTACTGTTTAGGGAATAATAAGAAACAAAGTCTCTGCATGTTCCATATAGACACAGATTTTTCTCTCTGATGTTTGCAATCAGAGGTTGAATGAATCCACAGATGTGGAACCCACTGATAGGGAGGGCCTGCCACATACACAGAAAATATGTAAATAAAAATAGGCAAAAAACCCAATTAGCAAAATATAATAAATATGAATTATTATTATTATTATTATTTTTTTTTTGGTACCAGGGATTGAACTCATGACACTTGCCAGGCAGGTACTTATGCTGCTGAACTAAATCCCCAGCTCATAAATATGAATTCTTACACAGGTAGCCATACTAACGGCTCAGTGATATCCAATGGAAAACACAAAATAACATGATATTTGAAAGAATTCCCATGCTTACCAAAAAATGAATGCTTTATTGAACATTTATTAAAGCATCAAAAAAATGTAAAAACGAAGTAGAAAGCACTATAAAGACTTTAGTCTTTGGACTAAAGAGTCTAGCAAATGATCGTCCTCAGAGTTAAGTAAATGATCAGTCCCAAGGCTCAATAACATCTTGGCCGGCAAGGGAGTGACTCGTTACCGCGTTAGGAACTGAGTCATGGCTCTCTGCAGACAATACATTATCCTCAGGCTCACCAAGGACACTGCCAACTGCACACTCCCCTAAAGAGACTCCAGCACTACCTCTTGTCGTGCAGCGTCCCTTTAAGTTTTAATTCACCCACACATCTGTGAAGTACCGGAACATCACTTCAAAACCTTAACCCTGTGCACACCTGCCCTCTACCTCCCTCGCTGACACTTTAGAGAGTTGCTCCAAGGCCTGACCTCAGCTGCGGTGCGCCCGGATACGCCCATGGAGGTATTTCATGATGGCCATAAGATGAAGCTTTTAATGTGAAATCATGCCTCTGCTGCTTTTCACTCACTGATTACAGCAGTAAAAATTTTAAGATGTGAGCAAAGGAGAGAATGCAGATTCTTCACCCGAACGCCTGTGAGAGCTGCGCTCGCTACTCTGGGTGGAAGACTGTGGCTCTCCAGATGGGAAGCTGGTTTCTAGGCCATGGCAGCTGCACTGCTGCTGGGAAGTGCTTGGTGTTCTCTGGAGGTCAGCATCAGTTACACACAAATCATCTTTGTCCTGTGTCTCTGGCAATGAGTGCTGTTTACTACATTCTTGTTTCCTGCTGTAGTAACTTAAGTTTTTTGAAACGACCTCCAAGTCACAGGAAAAAAGTACAAACAATGATTTTTCTGAACAATCGGAGGGTAAAACGTTAACAAGATATGTCAGCACCAGCTGGGTGTGGTGATGCACACCTGTGATCCAAGCTACGCAGGAAGCTGAGGCAGGAGGACTGCAAGCTGAAGCTCAGTTGGGCAACTCATAAACAATAAAAAACGGTGGGAATGTAGCTCAGTGGTGGAGCATATGTCTAACAAGTACTGAAAACAACAACAAAAAGGCTGGGAGTGTGCATGCCTGCAATCCCAGCTACACAGGAGGCTAAGGCAGAAGGATCACAAGTTCAAAGCCAGCATAGGCAACTTAGCGAAACTCTGTCTTAAATTAAAGTGGGGTTGGAGGGCTGAGGATGTAGCTCAGTGTGGATTCAATCTCCAGTACCACACACACATAAGTACACTCACACAAACTACCATCACTCTCTGAATACTTTCAGTTCTTTCTGAGGATACTTTCTCACATTCCACAAAACATAAGGCTAAGTTCCTCTTAGCCTCTGGCCATTAATATGAAACTTTGGTTGTTTTTTTTTTTTTTTGTGGCACCGGGGAATGAACTCACAGCCTTGCGCCTGCCAGACAGGCGCTTAAGCCATTGAGCCAAACTCCCAGCCCTGGTTTTTTGAGGCAGGGTCGCACTATATAGCTCAGGCCAGCCTTGCGCTCGTGTTGTAGCCCAAGCCAGCCTCGAACTCACAACGCTCCTCCTACCTCAGCCTCCCGAGTGCTGGGATTAAAGGCGTGCGCCACCATACCCGGCTTAATATGAAACTTTGTTTGATATGTGTTTCTGTTTCAAGATTCCTTATTTCATATATTTTTGACTTACTCACACAGAACTTGGGGCCAACAGTCCTGTAGCTCAGGCCTGAACAAAGCTCACCCAGCCTGTATACCTTCTCCATTAGGAACATCACAGCCTCCCTGTACTTAGGATCTGTAATACACCTCAGTTCTCTGTTTGGAGCCATTTCACAGTCAATCCCTAACCAACTGCACAAAAGTTTTTAAAATGTAGCATAAGGCAGGCTGCAGAAAGGATGCTTGCTAAGGTGTGAGGGCTGGAAAAAGCAGGCAGGGCGTCATCGGGCTGGACCACAGCTGAGAAGCTGTGTGTTGAGCAGCTCAGAATTTTCCTGCTCTTCACATGTCTGAATGAGTTGTGGCAGAAACGCCAGAAGTATTGATTTTGAGTTCCACTACAGTTAATCAAGGAGGCAGATTTGCAAACACTGAATCTGCATATCACAAAGACCGATTATTATGCCTTTGAATCATGTTACACTGTATTGATCTAATTATGTCTATCAGAATTAACTCGTGAGTTCCCACTTTATTCGGTTGGGTATAATGTTAATACCAATATTTATTTTGATGCTCAAGTTGCCCCAGATCTGGCCAGTGAGGGCCCTTTCAGCTGGTTTCCTCATTCTCCTTTGAACACTTCCTTGCTTTCTGGCACCAAAGGCTCCAGGCCCACAATCAGTCATTTCTCCAAGGAGCCCTGGTTCCTTATAGTGAAGGCAGCATTTTGCAACCAAGATGGGAACATAGTACCAGGTGTGCTCAGTGCTGTAAAATACTATCCTCCACACACATAAGATTCATTGTTACTTATTATATTTACACTTATTAATGTATTTAATCAAATGTTGAAAACACCAGTATCTTCTGTTCTAAGATACCAGAACATTCACTTTAATTCTTTCCTTTTTCACATCTGTAATTGCTTTCTCAGACTAAAAATCCAAGCCCTCATTATCCTTGATATAGTTACTGGTTAGAGTAACCCCTGTAAGTGACCAATCTTTTGCTGCTGTCCCCTCTTCTCTGTCCTCCTTCCCCCTTCACATGCTGCTCCACTCTGACATCTGCACAGATCAGCTCTCTGCAGGGATGAATGCCCTGGGTGCCACACTGCTAGATCTCCTCTCACTCTCTTTACTGGATCTAGACTGCCAGAGGAAATCCTGACCCAGGCCATAAGCTCCTGAGAAGCAGACTTCAAGCATGCTTGCCATCAAGCCTCCAACTCCAGGATCATGAATAGAGTGAATAAATATGCTGCTGGCAAAGTGGCATGGACATGCTGTCCTTTGGTTTCTATCCCTCTCTACTGACAGGTAGCATTACAGATATTCCATGTTTAATAAAACAATTCAAAACCCTGGATGAAATCACACCATTCCGGTTAGACCTGTAAACAGACTAGTCACCAATTATTTGGGGAATATAAGACAACATGCTACCTCTGCACTCGGTACACTCGAGTCCATGGAGGCACAAGGGCTAGGATCCGAGCCACTAGTTCGATCAGGTCACTAGGAGAGTAACTCTTGTATCGTCCTGATTTCCAAAGCTCGTACAGTCCTGTGCCGCGAATCACCAGCGTGGGATAGAGTTTCATACCATCAGGACGAAAAGCAGGGTTTTCAAAAAACTCCTGTGAGTAAAGAACAAAAAGTTACTTCTCTGTTAGGTAGGGATTATTGTCTTAGTTCCTTTTCCCTTGTTGCTGAGACAAAATACCCGACACTCAAAATTAAGGAAGGAAAGGTTTATTTAGCTCCCAGTTTGTGGAGGTTTCAGTCTGTATTGAGCTGGTTCCAAGGTAGGGTGGCTTAGCAGAGGGGCAATAGTTCAAGGTGACAGAGGACAGCAAAAGCAACAAGAACAAAAAGGGTGGGTGGGGGCGAACCTCTTTTCCTCTCTTATATTGTATGCAGGCTACCCGCCCTAGCACAGGTGTAGCGCTCACACCATCTCCATGCCCTCCTGTTGCACAGGCTCGGGATGTTTACAAAGTGAGGACGCTGACCCTCTGCAGCATCACTTAAACTTCTAAACTTCTCAAGCTGACACAATGAACAACGTCCTAGAGGTAAGGGCATGTCCTCTACACCCCAGGATGTAGGACTGCTGAGTTACATGGTTAAGCTTCTAGGCTTCTCAAGTTGACACAACTATTACACCCATGGCGAAGTCTCAAGCCTGGGCCAGCTTCTCTCACACCCACAGCAGACTGTGGGGCCAAGCGAGGAGGCAGGACAGGGTTTAAACTTGTTCTTGTGGCCTTGTGGGCACCAAACATGTGAGTGCTGGACTTCAAGGCCGCCTGTCCAGCCCCTGTCTATAGCCATCTGACCTCATGTCCCCCACTCCATGCTGCCTTCTGCCTCTGCAAAGGCCATGTCCTCTGTGTGGAAAGCCATCAACTTCTCTTCATCTAGCTAATCTTCCCGTCTCACCTGAAGGCCACGCTAGGGAGGTCTTCCTCACCTTTAAATACTAACTGCCGCACCAGAAAAAAAATATTCTGGTGAACCTTATATTACATCTCTCTGTTAGAATCATACCAACAATCTGTCAATGTTTGCCTTCACCTCCAGATTACAGTTTCCGTTAATAATGGAATATACTTAATTGTTTAAATCTTGTGAAAGTTGTGACAGAAACAACAACAAAAAGTTGTGACTGATATCATTTGGCTTACGAAACATACACAGTTTACCACATGGGCCATTACAGAAAAAGACTGCTGGGTTTTGGATGCAACTGTCTTGTCTGCAGGCCAACTGGCATCAACATTAACCTGCACTGTACACTGCCCATTTGTTACATGGACACTGTGTGATATATCGAACTCATCCATTTTTGGCGCAAGTCATTTTTTACGCTATGTTGTCTCCTGTAACCACCTTATTTCTTTACTTAGGATGCAGCAAGGAGACACCAGGCATTCTCCTTCCCATGGCTTTGCACTGATCATTTGCTCCAATCCTGACTGTGCACGGTATGTGGTGGAGAAATGAAGGTGAATTCACACGGCTCCCTCTTACCCCTACCTTGGCATTAGTGACCATCTGGCCAGCTATGCTCTACCTTAGGAAATGTAAAAATGTTTTTTATCATCTGCTACATTATTCTTGCAAAATTTTCTATTGTTTAACTTGCATTTCAAAGAAGTCTACCTATATGGTTTTTGAGCTCTCACTGATTTAAGTCTTAAATGCTGTATTCTTTGTGAACCATGCCGTCTTATACTGCTCTGTAGCTGTGATCGTCCCTGTGACACTTATAA
>RJWM01052515.1:0-10089 GCA_004363535.1 Dasyprocta punctata | reverse complement strand
TTCAATTCTACTACACCTGTTGGAATGGTCAGCTAATCTGAAGATGGCAAGGTATGTTATAGTAGCTATTGTACTCACATTATCAATCTTCAAGGTTCTGTACCATTCCTACTGCTTTGTTTTGATTGACTCTACTCTGTTATGTTCTGTTGTATTTTGCTATCTTTAAAATAAAAAAAAAAATTAAAAAAAAAAAAAAGAAGTTTCAGGTGCATGACTTACACTTTCTTCTATGTCCCTGTCTTGTATATTTGTTTGGAATGGGCTGGAGGTTTGAGATTGCATTTTGCTCTTTCATTTTGTCATTTTTCTGTATTCTCCTGGGGCAGCCGAATGTAAAGTCTCAGTTGTTTCCTGGGTTGAGGATGGCTGTCTGTACTGGAGGGGGCTTCCCCAGGTGGGTGGGAATTGTTAGGCAGGCCTTATCATGTCCCAGGTAGCTCTCAGAGGATCCCCAAATGGGTAGAGTCTGTTGGGTGGCCCTTCAGCATGTCCCACACAGTGCACTGAGGCTCCCCAACTGATTGGGTCACTGGGCAAGGTCCTACCAAGTCCTGAGTGGCTACAAAGGCTGCACAGCTAAGTGGAGTTCACTGTGCAGGCCTTCAGCTCATGCCAGGCGGCACGCCAAAGCTTCCTGGCTGCTTGGGGTCACTGGGCTGGGCCCTATCGGGACCCAAAGAGTGCACTAAGGCTCCCTGACTGTTGGAGTTGCTGGACGGGGTCTTTGAGGTTTCAAGTGGCTGCACAGCTAGGCAGAACATGCTGTGCAGGCCTTCAGCTCATGCCATGTGGTACGCCAATGCTCCCCAGTTGCTTGGGGCCGCTGGGTGGGCTAAATCCTCTTTAGATTTTTTAAAATACTAATACAATGTAAATGTTATGTAAATAGTTGTTACATTGTATTCTGTAATAAATAATGGCAAGAAAAAAATCTGTACATGTTTAGTACCGATGTAATTGAAATTATTTTTGCTCTGCAGTTGATAGAATCTGGAGATTTAGAACATGTGGATATAGAGGGCTGACTGTAACTGCATAGGTCAAATAGTGTTTCTGGGTTCCAAGATACCCACGAAAGAAATTTAAAGAAATAGCCTTCCATTTTAAGGAAGACAGAAGGCTATTTGGGTTATTTTATATTGTCAAGAAATTTGAAAGTCATATCTGAAAATGTTCAGTGGTTTCATTTGTCATTTCCTGAACAATCATGGAACCCCTGGGGTTCAGGTCTACTTGAATCTTCTGTCCCACAGAACTGCCTTCCATGCTCTGAGTAAAATTAGTAGGAATGGTATAAATGCAGTCTTTGGAATGAGATTAATCACGAGAAGTGTATGTGTAGATGGATAAAAACTTAGGAAGGCTAGGAATGTTTTGTATGTATGTCTGAAGTTCTGCTAGAACAGTGAAGATTTGGAGAGTAAGTGTAAAGATTACCAAGAGCTTTGAATAATATTTTCATGTCTGAAGTATCACAGAATCTTTTTGCTGTCCAATCCATACAGGAAAGTACTGCTACCTGTAGGGGTTATAGTAAAAATATTCAATGAATACAGGAAAATATTGCTACTTGTAGGGGTTATATTAAAAATATTCAGTGACTACCATGGAGGTGAATTCCATCAAAGGCCAGAGTTTGGAGAAGCTGTCCTGCCAAGTCATGGAGTTTGGATCATTTTGAAAGCAACTTGCTTAAGATATCATTCGCATCCTATGAAATTCACCCTTTTTAAGTGCAGAATTCAATGGTTTTAATAAATATAGGGGTGTGTAACTATAGCCACAATTAATTTTAGAATATTTTAGTCACCTCCAAAAGGAGTCCTATGTCTGTTGTATACTTTTTGTTAAGTCAACATCTTAAAATTTTGCTTTAAACTGACACATGAAATTGTATGTATTTGTGATATTTCATTATTGTGTAATGTTCAAGTCAGGTCCAGTGTATCTATTTCATCAAAAATGTATGACTTTTGACATATCAGTTTTGAAGTCAAATGTATCTTTATTCAAAACTGTATCAAATGATACAAAAATGTATCATTTTTTAAAGAACACTCAAAATTTTTGCTTCTATATTTTTCTTTTGAGATATGCAATACATTATCTATAGTCAACTCACTGAGCAGTAGCACAGGATTTAGGTCTTAGCCTGAAGCAAATGAAGACTTTTGAGAAGTTGTTACATGATGAATTTGAGTAATAGGAGGGACCATTTAGACACCCATGTTATGAATGCATACTAAAATTTAACAGTTACAAACATATTGAATTGGTAGGCATATAATATGGAACAAAATGGTATTGTACCAGATAATTCATCATGAAGATCTGATGTATAAGGATAAGAAACTGCTCAAAGAGGAAAAGTAGTTGGGATAGGGGAAAGGAGAAAAGAAGAAAGAAAAAAGAAAAAGATATAAATTTGTATATATATATGTATAAGATAGCTAAGATGACTGTACTTCTAACTGTATTAGTTCTTGGAAGAGAAAAGTCAATACTCATACCCTTCTGTAAAAACTTAAGCTGTAGATCACTCACATTCCATTTTTACTAAGTGTTTCAGTGTTTTGTATTTAGTTCTTAATTATTAGTTAGCTATGTCATCTTACTGTACTGTATGTCTTTGTTTCCAACTCTTTGGGGGGATGTAAATGCAGTACCCTTGCCCTCTATTTTTCTTTTTTCCCTTTTCAACACCCTCTTCTAACAAGTAGAATTATAGTCATATGTGTCAAAAATTGTAAACACTCACATAATGTTCTGCTAACACAATCGAGATAGTAAATGGTATTTTCATTTCTAAGGCAACATAAAAGTTGTCCATAAGTTTTAGCATTCTGAGATCCCCTTTCCTACCTGCCTCCTTCCTAACAAGGTCAAATAAAGTCGCCTTTCTTATATTTTATCACAAACTTAAAAGTCTTATTTTTGCTTGCTCTGGTGGAACTACACCTTTCTCATGAAGGTTTGGTTTCCCTGATGGAGAAAGTTTTAGTTGCCTGCTTTCCAACAACACACACACACACACAAAAGATTACATGTCTGCAAATATTTTATGCTGCAAATTATGCTACCTATTGCATTTTATTTTATTTTTTTCTGGAGAGTGTTCCTTCTAATCTACCATTCAAACCCCTCTGAGCCAGGAGTCCAGCTTTACCTTAGCTCAGCTGTCTAAAGTTTTTCTCAGATTCTTCACTTCCTTTAAACAGATTTTGGTAGAAGATGGCTTTTGAAAATTATGTCAGAATTGAGTTTTTATTTTTAAAAAACTGATAATTTATCTTTTTAAAAATTTTATTTATTTTTATTTTATTTTAAAGATAGTAAAATCCAACAAAACATAGCAGAACAAAGTCAATCAAAACAAAGCAGTAGAACTGGTACAGAACTTCAAAGAAAATTACTAGGAAAACAATAGCTACGATAGTATATCCTGTTATTTTCAGAATAGTTAACCATTCCAACAGGTATAGTAAAATTAAACCAAAAACAAAGCACAATAAAACCAATAAAAATAGAATATAAAATAAAGCAAGAATAAAATAATCAGACTAAAGCAAAACAATGAGAACAATACTGGACCTTGAAGACAAGGCAGAAGAGAATTCCCCACATTTGCTACATTGCATACTGTCATCTTTCCAAGAGATGCTCAGACTGCTGGCCCCAAGCCTGCAAAATCAACCAAATAATACTAGCATTTAGTTGCTTTATGTACCTTAGTTGCTATCAACTTAGCCGGTCCTCCAAACCAGCAGGTTGCTTATGGGGGTGGGGTGAGGTGGGGGATATGTTTTTGATTCTTAGCCCACATGTTGGTAGGTGTACGGGAAGCACATCTTTCTCTTCCTGGAGTCCATGCCAGTCGCCCACTCCCCAGGAAGTCAGGCTAGTTGTCTTCTGATTGGAGCCTCCCTGACCCAGCAGGGTGGGTTCTCGAGAGGCACATCTCTTTCTCCTGATAATTTATCTTGATTTGAGTTTTAGGATGAGATACTTACTATGAAAAAATGAAACACTATACGTTGGTGAGGTTTGATTCCATGTCTGTGAGCTTTGGGAAAATGTCTTTGGCAGCCTTTGCCATTGATGCCACCTAGAAGCGACGCATGTCCATTTACTTTCTTCATTAGAAAGTCATTTTTTAGGTCAGTCAATTAGATAATTAGAAAATAGAATACCAGTAAGTAATTTAAGTATCTATTATAAACTACACTGTTTTGCTCTAGATGTTTTACATATTTTTTCTATTCCTTTCTGTAACCCTAAAAAATAGCATCTTCTCTATCTCACACATGAAGAAACAGACACAAAATGTGTATAAATTATATGTGTGTCTAGGAAGTGGCCAACCTAACATTAAACCCCTGTCTGACTGGCTGTTTCTCATAGGCATATTCTCTGTGCTTAGATAAACCTTTGCTGAACACTGGTGACAAAGACTGAAGTCTGTTACATAGCTCTTCGCAGTGTGCAACAGTGCTGACAAGGTAAAGGAAATTCCAACTGTTCTCATAACTCTGCTAAAGCTATTTTAGTTTTCATACCAGTATGGATCTCATTTACAGATAAATAGATTTTGCTTTTACTTTTAAAAAACACAAGTCTTTCTTGCAAGATGTTAACCTGGTTAAATAACCACAACAGAGTGCTCGCTTCAGCAGCACATATACTAAAATTGGAACCATACAGAGATTAGCATGGCCCCTGTGCAAGGATGACAAGCAAATAACCACAACAGAATCTTCAGATATGATTTCCAAGTGAAATTATCAAGTTTTAGTTTTTAAGCTTAGAATAATAGTAACAGTTAGGTCTCCACATGATGAAACCAGAAAAAAAAAAAAAAAGACAGAAAAGGGATTCCATCACTTAGATAATAAAGAAATTATCTGAAAGAAAGAAGTTACTCTGTGCTTGGAAGCCATGTACTGTGTGCCAGGTAAAATTTAAATGAAACTGTGGCATAAAGGGAGATTATAGGTATAATCTAAATTAGTGTCTATAAATATGAAAAATAAATTATATAGTAGTTTCATATCGGGAAGAAAATAAAAAATTATTTAAAATGTAAGAATGCATCTTATGTTATTCATATAACAGCCTTGGTAGTATTGTTTCTTCAGTGAAGGAAAAAGAATATGTGCTCAACTTCTTAGATGAAGAAATACAAATGGCAAATAAATATATGAAAAAATGTTCAACATCACTGATCATTTGAGGGAGGCAAACTAGAACAACACTGAGATTTGATCTCACTCTAGAAAGAATGGCTATTATCAAGAAACCAACCAATAACAAATGCTGGTGGGGTTGTGGGAAAAAAAGAACACTTCTCCACTGTTGGTGGGAGTGTAGACTGGTATAACCACTGTGGAAATCAGTGTGGAGATTTTTCAAAAATCTATGTATGGAGATTCCATTTGATCCATTTGATCCAGCTATTCCTTTTCTGGGTATTTTCCCAGAAGAATTGAAAACGTCATACTATAGCAATATATGTGCACCCATGTTTATAGCAGCACAATTTGTAATAGCTAAATCTTGGAAACAACACAAATGCCCATCAATCACTGAATGGATAAAAAAGATGTGGTATTTTTATACAATAGGGTACTACTCAGCTACAAAGAAGGACAAACTTTGGGCTGTTATAAGTAAATATATGCAACTTGAAATCATACTCGTCAGTGAAATAAATCAGACTTGCATGTGTAAACATCGTATTGTCTCCCTAGTGTAAGAAATTGAACGAGTAAATAAGACCCAAAATGTACAATACATATTGTGAAACTGAAAGGGAGAGAAGCTGCTCAAAAGGAAAGAACAACTAAGATAGAGGAAAGGAAAAAAGATTTATATGTATATATATGTGTATATTTATATGTATATATATTTATATGTATATATATACATACACATATACAGACATATATACATATATAGACATATATATATGATAGATAATTATACTACTAACCTGTTAGTTCATCAGAAAAGATCGTTTGAGCTTTCACTGTCTGATCAATGTTTCATGCCTATATCTTTAATCTAGGCAACTACTTTGAAGATAAAAATATGGAATATATTAACCATTGCTAATCTCCTATTAAGTTGGTTTGAAATTCTGTATCATTGTTTTTATTCTTTTTTTGTTTAGAAAAAGAATATGTGCTCAGGTGTATTCCATTTTAACTTGAAAAGATTAAGCCCAAAATAAGCCTACTATAAGGAGTTTCTGGGGAATAAGCAGAGTCCCTTGATTTTTGACATTGTCTTCCCAGCAGGTATCACTGCAGTCATTATTAAATTATAACTTTAGGTCAGCACCAGTTCAGTTTCCTATTCATCATGACCTTCACCAAAGTTTCTATGACAACAGCATAGTACTTAAAACAAAATGACTAATCAAAGCTATGCTTGTGAGCGCTAAAAACACTTGTATAAATACCATTATTTATTGAATTTTGAGAGCTTCCAACTGCTTACAGAATTCTAATGAAACTTACTGAAATTCATATTGCTTCTAGGAAAGGATTACTTGAACTAAAGATATACATACCCTATAAATATTGTGCAGAGAAAGCTCAGTATTTGAAATGTTGCAATTTAAAATACAGTACTTTTGTGGCATGAGTAGCCTGTTTTCTTTGGGATAAATAAGTGAAGGAAGGGAAAAGATGCTGATACTTTAAACTTTTCAAAACTGCTGATCAAGTTTTCCAAAGAGAAATCAATCCTGTCTAAACTTCCTACCTGCAAATCATTCTGTAATATAAATTACAAGCCTCTCATTTTCCATCTATATGTGACCATCTGAGGTTGAGCAGCATGAAGAATATGAAGGATCATGGGACCACCATTACTGAATTACCAACAAATAAATCTACTAAAGTAATTTTAAAATAATCCTAACATTTGAAGATATAAGAAGAAGAATAATCAAGTTATGATTTTATTCTCTGGGAGATTTTGATTCCATTCTTTATTTTTCACAGGAGTGGGTGGGGAGAAAAAAGGACAAAGGGAAATAGAAGAGGATATTAAGCTATTAAGAGTCATGGCAAAACCCAAGAAGCTTATTGTAACTTCTTTGCTTTTATTAGTGCATGTTTAGCACACGATGTTTATGTTTCTTGTGCGCAGTGGGTGTGCACAGAACACATCTCAATTCCTTTTCTCATCCCTTCCCTCCCTTCTCCCCCCTCCCTCCATCTCTTTAGCCCCTTCCCATTTGAGAATGATGTGCCTTCTACTTCTTATTATGTTTCATTTTGCTGTTTACTTATACTTCATAAATATATATATGATTGTCAAATAAGAGACGTGTGCCTGATTTACCTCACTTAACATTATGGTCTCAAGTTGCATCCATTTTCCTGCAAATGACTCACATTTGTCTTTCCTTATGGCACGTAAGGAAAGTGTGTATAAGCACCACACTTTCTCTGCTTATTCATCTGTTGATTGACAAATAGGCCACTCACAAGATTTAACTATTATGAATAGCACTGCTCTAAACATGGGTGTGCCTGTATCCCAGTAATATGGTGTATTTAATTCTTTCAGGAAGATATCTAGAGAGAAAATAGGTAGGTCAACTGAAATTTCTAGTTTTAGTTTTCTGAGGAATCTCCATACTGATTTCCTTTTGGACATTTTCAAGTTTCAGAGCAGTTAAATACTTCATCTACAGGATAGGATTGTATAATTGTTCTTTGAAACTTTATTTTATTTTATTTTTATTTAAGAGAAAAAAAGACACATGTAAAAAAGACAAAGAGCAAAGGAGACAAACAAATGACTAGAGTAAATGCACAACAGTAACGTTATAGGTTTACAAAACAGGATGATAGAAACTTGACAATGGTTGCAATATTGCGTATCATTATCTTCAAAATGGTTGTTTACATTAACAGATGTAGACATGTAAAATTGATCTAATCATATGAGTATTAACTGTTCTTTATCAATAACTAATACATTCAGCAGTATGTTTGTTTTAGTTATCTTACATATACATATATACAGATTTATATCTTTTCCTTTTCCCTTCGCTCTTTCCCCCTTTTCCCTTCCCAATTACTTTTGCTCTTCAAGCCACTTTTTACCCTTACATAGTATTTATTATAGATTTTGGATCATATATACTTTTTCAGTATCCTACACTAGGGAGACAATATGGTATTTACACATGTGGGTTTGATATATCTCACTTACGAGTATGGCCTCAAGTCACGTTCATTTACTTATAAAAGTCTCAATGCAATCTTTCTTTTTTTTTCTCTCTTTTATTTAAGAGAAAGAAAAAAGACACATATAAGGAAGACAAAAAGCAAAAGAGACAAACAAACGACTAGAGTAAATGCACAACAGTAACATTGCAGGTTTACAAAACAGGATGATGGAAACTTGACAATGGTTGCAACACTGCGTATTGTTATCTTCAAAATGGTTGTTTACATTAACAGATATAGACATGTAAAATTGATCTAACCATGTGAGTATCAATTGTTCTCTCTAAATAACTAATACATTCAACAGTATGTTCGCTTTAGTTATCTTACATATACATATATATAGATTTATATCGTTTCTTTTTCCCTGCCCTCTTTCTGCCTTTTCCCTTCCCAATTAATTTTGCTCTTCAAGCCGTTTGTTACCCTTACACAGTATTTATTGTAGATTTTGGATCATATATACATTTTCAGTTTCTTACACTAGGGAGACAATACAGTATTTACACATGTGGGTTTGATTTATCCCCATTAGGACTATGGTCTCACATTGTGACCATTTACTTATAAAAGACTCAATGCAATCTTTCTTAATAGCTGAGTAGTATTCCACTGTGTAAAAATACCACATCTTTTTTATCCAGTCTTTAATTGATGGGCACTTGGGTTGTTTCCAAGATCTGGCTATTACAAATTGGATTGCTATAAACATGGGTGCACAGATATCACTGTGGTATGATGTTTTCAATTCTTCTGGGAAAATGCCCAGAAATGGGATAGCTGGGTTGAATGGAATCTCTAATCTTAGCTTCTTGAGGAATCTCCACACTGACTTCCACAGTGGTTGCACCAGTCTACACTCCCATCAACAGTGGAGAAGAGTTCCTTTTTCCCCACAGCCCCTCCAGCATTTGCTGTTGGTTGATTTTTTAATCTTGGCCATTCTTTCTGGAGTGAGATGGAATCTCAGTGTTGTTTTAATTTGTATTTCCCAAATGACCATTGATGTTGAACATTTTTTCATATATTTACTTGCCATTTGTATTTCTTTCTCTGAGAAGTATGTATTCATCTCAAATGCCCATTTTTGGACTGGGTCCTTGAATTTTAGGGGCCTGATTCCTTTTAATTCTTTCTATGTTTTAGCTAGAAGTCCTTTGTCTGATGGACAATTGGCTAAGACATTTTCCCAGTTTGTGGGTTTTCTTTTCACTCTGTTGGAGATTTCCTTTGACATGCAAAAACTTTTTATTTTATTTAATTAATTTATTTATTTATTTTTTATTTAAGCGAAGAAAAAAACAGAAAAAAAGACATATAAAACAAAGACAACAAGCAAAAGAGACAAACAAACGACTAGAGTAAATACACAACAGTAACATTGCAGGTTTACAAAATCGGATGATAGAAACTTGACAATGCTTGCAATATTGCGTATCGTTATCTTTAAAATGTTTACTTACATTAACAGATATAGACATGTAAAATTAATCTAATCATATGAGTATTAATTGTTCTTTCTCAATAACGAATAGATTCAACAGTGTGTTCATTTTAGTTTCTTACATATACATATATACAAGTTTATATCTTTTCCTCTTCCCTTTTCTCTTTCCGCCTTTTCCCTTCCCAGTTACCTTTGCTGTTTGAGCTTTTTTTTTTTACCCTTATGTAGTATTTATTATAGATTTTGGATCATATATACTTTTCCGTTTCTTACACTAGGGAGACAATATGGTATTTACACATGTGGGTTTGATTTATCTCACTTATGAGTATGGTCTCAAGTCATGACCATTTACTTACAAAAATCTCAATGCAATCTTTCTTAATAGCTGAG
>RJWM01052514.1:0-10089 GCA_004363535.1 Dasyprocta punctata | reverse complement strand
CTATGCAAAATTCATGTTTTTATCAGGGAGATTCTACTTTGGAATCACCTGAAGGTGATTGTCATAGTTTGGGTCTTTAGTGTCCCTGAATGTTTCATGTATTGAAGTCTGGTTGCCAAGCTTGGAGGTGGGTAGGAAAGCTGAGTGGAAAGAAGTAGGTCATTGTGGGTGAGGCCTTGAATGGAATTTGGGACCCTGATCCCTTCTTCTCTTCCTGCTTCTCACTATCCCAAGGTGAGCGGCTTTGCTCTGCCATATACTCCTTACCACGAGGTTCTGCCATATCACAGACTCAAAAAGATAGGGCTGAACCTATGGGTTGAAACTTTTGAAACTGTAAACCAAAAATAAATCTTTCCTCTTTCAAATTGCTTACTTCGGATCTTTTGTCACATTGATGAAAACCTGACTCACGTGATCAGTGAAGGTCAGTGGGATTCTTCTCTTCAAGCAAAACTTAACCCTGTTCAGGCTATTTGAAGTCAGAAAAGATTTACCTGAAGGGCTTTGAAGTAGATGGCAGAATGTACTCTCCCATAAATCACCTGGGATGCTGGGAGATCAAACTCAAACACAGTAAGGAGAATCCCAGGTGTTTGAAATCAGAAAAAGAAGAAACACAACTGTCTTATGGTCAAGAAAAGCTGACCTAGATCCTGTCTTTGTGCTGTCTGCACTCGCCTGTTCCTAACACTACAGCTCCTACTCCTGCATCAGAATGAATCTGCTCCCTTGCTGTGCCACTAACTACCCGTTTCACTAAGTTAGAACATGGACTAAATGCAGCCAGACAAAGGAAGCTTAGTGAGAAGAGACCGTAAGAGTCAAGTAACAGAAAAAATTACTTTATAATAGTGACATGTCTGCTTCACAGGAAGAATTCCACAAGAAATTAAGGGAATGGGTATTGGACATTAAAAAAAAAATCTGAGTAGTCAAGGTAATTCTCGCTGCATTTATCCTAAAAGAAAAAAATCTAAAAATGTCAGGCAAGGTAAAAGGAGACAATTCAGAATCCCCCACAGCTCCAGGAGGAAGCAGACTCACAGACTCACCACTCACTGTAATGGAGACACTGCTAGTCTTTCTTCATCAAAAGACTCATTTAGGAATTAGAATTCCAGTGAGGTTCTCTTCCTGTTCAGTGACTGTAGTCATCTATCAGTTGCAATCCAACACAGAGTAATATCTCCTTCAACCAAATTTACTCCAAAAGCTAGAGGTTAAAAGATAGGGGAACAAACCAAACCTTTAATTAGTTCTCTTCACTTTATTCCTCTTACTGCATTAATATTGTAGTAAATTACTGAAGTGCAATAACTGAATATTACATCCATATACTTAGCCCACTGCCCAAGAGAAACAGATAACTTACTATGTTATACTACTCTATAGGAACTTCTGTGATTTCCTGATCCTGCCTTCCATATCTACAAGCATTGGTTTTTGGTTCAGTGAACATCTTTACCTTACATTCTCCTTTTGTTATCTAACTACATTTTTAATTTTTAAATTTACACAAAATAATTGTACATATATATTAGGTACATCGATATATTTTAATACATGGATATTATGTGTAATAATCAGATGAAGGTATTTGGTGTATCCATCAGCTCACACATCTATCATTTCTTTATGTTAGATTTATTTCCCCCTTCTGGGTATTTTCCCAGAAAAATTGAAAATGTCATGTCACAGCAATATATGTGCACCCATGTTTATAGCAGCATAATTTGTAATAGCTAAATCTTGGAAACAACCAAAATGCCCATCAACCACAGAATGGATGAAAAAGATGTGGCATTTTTATACAATGGAATATTACTCAGCTATAAAAATGGATGAACTTGAGGCTTTATAGTTAAATGGAGGCAACTTGAGACTATACTCGTTAGTGAAATAAATCAGACTCACATTCGTAAATATTGTATTGTGTCCCTAGTGTAAAAAATAAATAACAATTAAAAAACTGAAAGAGTAGTAAGATTCAAAGTATACAATAGATATTATAATAAGGAAAGGGAAAGAAAGTGTTCAAAATTAAAGAACAGTTGGGATAGGGGAAAAGAGAAATGGAAGAAAGGAAAAGATTATATGTTTGTAGATAAACACATATAACTGTATGTATAAGTATGCAAGATAGTTAACTATACTACTAATTCTGTTAGTTCATCAGAAAGAATAGTTTGTGTTGTCATTGATTATCTGATCACCTTTATGCCTAGATCTCATCATTTGCACAACTACTTCTAAGATAAAAATATGTAATACATAGACTAGTATTGATTTCTGGTTTTTTTTTTTTTTTTTTTTTTTTTTTTTTTTTTTTTTTTTTTTTTTTGCATTACTTCTACCTTTTTTTCTGTTTTGCTTTTTTAAAATAAAAAAATTCTCCCTATTAGTTACTTTGAAATATATCATTTGCTAACAAATTTTTGATATGCTACTGTCTCTTTTAATCTGCCAATTCCTTTCCTATTTGTTAGTTTAGCTAATTGAGAGTTTAAATCAGTCAAATGTCCATACTAACTATTCAGGAGGAACCCTTCCTCTCAACACCTGATGATTCCTCTCGGTAAGAGGATCAAAATTAGGGCAACAACGAGCCTCTGCTTCATGAATGCAAGAGCAGACTTATCTAACATTAAACGTGGTCAGCGTAACCCGGTTTCACTCTTCTTGAGAGTCCACGCACGCACGCACGCACGCACGCACAACACTACCTCTTTTCCTTTAGTACATGCTGTCTCTTGATTCTCAAGAGCAGGATCTTCCCCTCTTACCCATGACCAGTGTTATAATATCTGGAGCCTAAACCTGCTCCATTCTGGGAACCCAAGCTGTCATAGAGGCCCCGCTCGTAGGAAGTGACGTGCTGTCTGTTCCTTTTTCATTTTCGCTTGTTCAAAACCTACACTGAAACAGGACTGCTATCCAAGGGATCTTCAGAAACAAAACACAAAGCATTTTCAACTAACTTTATCTTCATGGTACTCATATACCTATGTTTGCCTCCATTTTAACTGAGTGGAAACTGTAAAGGAGAAATCAAGGACCCAAGTTTCTCATCTAAGCCTGGTGAGCAAAGTACATTCCTCTGGTCTAGGATACTTTTTGTACAGGATCCATCCTGATGAATCATAAGAAGTGACTTTCAAATGAGACTATCTGGCTGGTAGAGGGTACAGAGGTTAAACACTGGGCCTGTCCCACATATACCATCACCGATGTTATTAGGAATGCTTATTATCTTGTATTCTGTAGCATGCTCTGCAAACAGGCACCAGGTGCCCCAGCCCTCTTCTGTTACACAATTAGTGGCAACCCACGCATAGAGTACAATTGCCTGGCCCCTGAGTGATCTGGCTCACTAAACTGAAGAACTGGCACTTCCCGCACCACTCAAATCACAGCTGGCTACTCTGGTACAGGATCGCATCCCAGCCTCATCAGTGTGTGTGCAGTCAGCTCAGAGAAGCCTGGAGAAAACAAAGCGGGGTGGGGGGGTGGGGGGGTGGTGCTTTAGGTTGTTTTTAACCACGATTTGTTACACTGATTGTCTATAAAGGGTAATAATAATGGATCCTAGATTTTGTTTTATTTGTAAAGGACTTTTACACCAATAATGGCTGTTAAAAATAATGCTGCAAAGAACAATTCATTTATTCCAAATGCTTAATGGCATAAACCAAATAGAAAAGAAAGAAACAGAACCTTGGGCTCAGCATTGCTTTGGTCATTCATCTGAATGATCTTTTAAAATATGATAAGACTATGTTATTCACCTGCTTAAGACCTCTGCGGCTTACCTTCTTAAATAGAATAAATCCAAACTTTGCAAGCCATTTTCATTTCTCCCTCAGGATCGTTCCCCTGGCTCTTCCCACTTCATCAGATTCTTTGGCCCCTTCCTCTAATGCGCTGGGCCTGATCAGCTCTTTCTTATTATTTGGATTACAGCCTAAATGTAGCCTCTACAGAGAGATCTTTTCTAACAGTTTTATTTAAAGAGAAACATTCTAACCAGAATCATTCTTTAGTTCCCTCTCCCTTTTATATTGCCTGCCTTCCTCCCAAAGTACGAGTTGCACGTAGAAAGAGACCTTGACTGTTGTTTTCACCATGGTAGTCCCACCTCCTACAATAGTGCCTGCTGCAAAACGACAGGCAATCCAACAGATTTGTTGAAACATAGCAAGCCAAACATTTTCAGTAGCAATTTGAAACATGGGTATGAGTATGACTGATATATATACTTATAATAGCTATATGTATGTATGCAGCAAAAAACACTTTTTATAGCTGCCAATTATACCAACTAATATCATTTGGTGTATTAGCTTAGTATGCTTAAGATTAAACTACTGCAGAGCCAATATCCCAAAGGAAGGAATTCTGGGGAGACAATGAGGTGCATGAATCTATTTCATAGCCCTTTTCATAGAAAGTTCCCAATGTGTTTGCTACATAATTCAATCATTCTTTACTATTAGCAATCAGGTGAGAAATAAATAAGCCTAAAGAGAGTCATCAGTGGATTCAACGAATGCAGAAACAGAAGTTTAGGAATCTATGGATCAACCTTTGTGTTTCTGCATCATTTCTAGTACCCCATGTCATACCATCTTGAAGTGATGCTCCGATATACATACATAATGCCTACACAATAAATAACATTTTGATCTATTTTTAAACTCATTGAACTGTTGAGTAATACACTTTTCTAAAAAAAAAATCAGAAAAATAATTCCAATGTTGTTCACATTTAATACCTAAATATTCCATTTCTCATTTCACTGTTGGTTTGTTCAGATTCAATTTTGAAGCATGAGGATTGAGATAAGACACATACTAAATTTCAAATCTCTTTTAGCAAATAAAGTTACACCTACATGTGTTTATGTGTGTATGCATGCATCACATAGAGTTATAAATCATTTTCATGGATCCTTAAAATAGCTCAGGGAAACCATGAATGTATTCTTTTGAGGCTGCCAAGTTGTAGTAAGGTTTTTCTGTTTTGTTTTGTTTTTTAAGTTATAAGTGGCAAAAGTCAAGTAAAGTTACTGAAGGTCATACCTAAATAAACATATTGGCATAAATAGCCAGGAAGAAAATCAAGATATTTCATAGTATCAGAGAAAAAGTTCTTGGAACAAAGGCCCAGGATCTGCAAGTGATACCTGGGATCAGATAGTTCTTACATTCCATCTATCTTATCTTTATCTGACTCTAATTTTCTTCCAGTATCTATTGAATTATTTCTGACTACCGAGAAGCATTTTCTATGTGTCAATGAATGTAACTCTATTGATTCAAACTTAGCACCAGAAAAATAATCTCTTCTGTTTCCTACTGTCTTTATATCAATCCCGGGAAAGATTCTGATTTCTACTGCAGTAATTAGATGCCAACTGTTGTGATCAAGGTTGGAAAAGTTCATTAGCAAGAAGGGAAATTAATTTAACTTTAGCCTCATTTGAAGACTCTGAATTAAAGTTTCTTTCTTGTCATCATTTACTAAGTACCTTCTTTGTAGTAGGTGTTGGACTATGCAATGTCAATTCACATAAAATGCAGAAATTCCAAAACATTAATTTACACATACATGTCACTTACTCTTCTACTTCACTGAACCTACAATACAATTTGAGAGTCATGCTACTGACAATGAAAGAATCATATGTGATAGTTTTGCAAGTACCACAGAAATGTGCAGTCAGTAATACTATATAATTTTTCAAGAAGGTCAACATTGCTTCAGGCTAAACTGACAGATCTCAAAGGTCTGGAGAACCTAGTGCGTTGATGAGCGCTGTGTTATCAAGGGTCAACCCTTCCCTGAGGTTTCAATGTGTCAGTCATGCCTGAGAGCCATGATGGAGCTGGAATATCAGAGTTCTTGGTCAGTGCTTCTTTGTAAAATTTCAGGGTAGGTATTGAGCCACCAATCCAATCACTCAGCTCTCTGACTTTTTCAGGGTTCTGGCTACCAGGAGATTTATACAAAGAACTAATATGCACATAAGGACCCTATCGTCAACTTCATAATGAGTCAGGACAGGGCTCTATCATAACTACTAGGTTGAAGCAGGACAGAGTTACCTTTTGTTTTTAACATTGCCTTGTACATTATATTCCAAGGACTGTCATTACAAATTACCATACATTTGGTGGCTTAAATTATCATACATTTGGTGGCATAAACTTAGTCTCTTACAGTTCTGGATGCCAGAAGCCTAAAATCACAGTGATGAGATAGCCAGACTTCCTTTGAAGTTCTAGTGAGAATCGTTCTTTTGGTCTAGCTTCTGGTGGCTCCAGCCATCCCTTGGATTATGGATGCATAACTCTTATCTATGTCTACTTCTTTACATGTATTTTTCTTCCCATACTTTTCTCTCTAATATACTTCTACCTTTCTCTTTTAAGGATCTGCATCATTGGATTTAGGTCCCATTCCAAATCTAGGATGATTTTAACTCAAGATCCTTAATTATATATACAAGACCTCCCTTTTCCAAATAAGATCACATTCACAGATTCTGGAGGTTAGAATGCACACATATTGTGAAGAGCCATTATTAAATTCACTAGCCCTTGTATTAAATGTAGTTGGCCCAATTTGTCTTATGTATTCAGACACATGCGAGAAGGCAGAGATTGGGAGCTGCCATATACACCCAAGTGGCCTTAATGCCTCGAGATCAGAACCAAAGGTGAGCACTCGAGGGGAGAGGTGCCTACTGAGCATATCCTTTCTAAGAGATGAAGGCTGAGAAGCTCCCTCACTGGCACTCTGCTCTGAAGGTGAGGTTCTTATCATTTAGATTCATGGCTCCTCACCTTTAGAGAACAGTCAAAAATACATGGAATATATTCTTATATGACATTCACTCAAAACCACTTTTCAGATCATGGAAAGGAGAGAAATAGTCACCTCATCTACAGAAATTCATGATGGGAAAATATGGCTCCTTCGTTAACTTATCTTGGCCTACAGGAAGAAAAATATTAACATAAAAAACTAGCAAGTCAATTCAGTCTAAACTGTTTGAAAATATGGCTGTAAATATATCATATTTATTTATTCATCTGGTAATTTATTCATCAATGGCTAAGGTCAAGTATGTTCTATAAGTATAGTTGTGAATGAGGTAGTCATGGCTATGCCTAAATAGGGTATAGAGTGTAATGAGTGATGCAATATATTGCCTTATAATTGCACCTCTAATTGTCTAAGTATTTTGCTATGGGAGCACAGACTAGAGATTACATAACCTAGTTTTTGAAAGGTTTGGGTAGGGAATTAAGACTTAGGTGCAAAGAGAAATTGCCTGGATAAAGGGTAGAGCCAATGGTAGGAGTGAAAGAATCTGGAAGCACAGCAGCCAATGAGCTAAGCAGAAATTACAGTGCAGGGGGTCTCAACAACACGGTAAAGTATTTGGATTTGTTCAGCAAGACTTAAGGAATTGCTGAACAGCTAGTAACATGGTCAGATTTGCATGTTTAATTGACCTCTTGGATGCAGCATGAGGAACTGATGAAAGAAAACCAGAGTATAATTATCAATTAAAATTTTGTACCAAAATATAGATGTCTATTGGAATATTCATTGCCAAAACATCCAAATTCTATCTGGCTCTCCTATTCAGTTATCCCCAGCTCTAATTCACTGGCTGGTGGGTCAGTATAGCCAGTCTAGAGTGGAAGGAAGTTAGGAATTTCTGCTTGAACTTCTAAGATATGTCTTTGGCATTCTAATTAACAGAAGTCGAAAGAAGAAATTTGTGCCTTTTGTGTGTAGAATCTGGCTTCAGGCATAGCTCAATTTGAAGATTCAAACAACCCCATAGAACTATATCTCTTATCTTGCATTTCTTTTTTTTAATGAAAAACAGAAAATAAAGTTTCATAACAAAATAAAGAATAACAATAGTTAATGCACTGCGTTTCTTAATCCTGTTGTCCTTCATGTTGACAACACTCTTGGTCAGGACTTCTCTGAATCAATGGCTTCATAAGTTAACTCAAGGATTACAATCTCTTGGTTCCATGAGCAGCAGAAATTGTACATTTTTTCACCAACAGTGGAGACAAAAGTCTTCTCCTTAGTACATATTAAGTTATATGCCCAATTCTGAACCAACCAGCATGGTGAGAAAATAGAATATCTTCCTATGGCTGGTTCTGATTAAGGTTCTCATTTCTGGAATGTGGCACATTATTTATCTTAGGTCATATAGATTAAAAGTGAGGGACAAGTGATGTTCAAAAGGATACTCTAAGTATAGTTAGTATAAGGGTCAGGAATAAAGAGGTTGGATTCTGGACTAGCAAACAAAAAAGATATCCACAATGCATCCACGTTCCCACCAAACACAGATTTACATAATAAACATACATATTTTTTCATTAATTATCTCAGGTTAAGGGTGAGAATTCAAGACAAGAAAGAATCATCACAAATACGTTTGCTCTTTTCTGACTAAATTCAGCTTTCAACTCAATCAGGCTGTGGCATTTTTTCTTGTATGGCAGCCAGGCAAACTGTATTCTGGGACAGTGACAGCTGCCAGCTAGTTAATCTAAGCCTCATCTCAATTAAAGTATTAAAGAAAAGGGTCAAAGCCTTTATTGAAGCCAGCTTGGAATCAGGGAGTAAGATCAAGACAACAGTGGGAAAATACAAATTCCTGGACTCTGTATTTTTTGTTGGAGGAATCTTACATTCCATGTAGAGCAAGAATCCATGAAAATCTCATCCCCATACAATGCTACTCAGTCACTGAAAGGAACTGTGAGAAAAATACAAATAACACTGGCCAAGTCAATGTACAAGAAGCAAGGAGACAAAACCTTGGCAAGGCAAGGATGGATGAAGGCCCTTTTGGCTGCAGAAGCCCCCAGTGAATCCAAAAACAGTAGTGAATGCAATATTTTGGTGGTTGACACCATTGAACAGCAGTGGATCAGATTCCAATGTGTCTTCCCGCTGTTGGGTCCTCATCAGTCAAAGATTCATGAAGTTAAAAGAGAATGTTTCCTTGGGATGTCATATAATTGGAATTTTGGACAAGAGAAGAGCTTGCATCATGAATTTTTTTTTCTATAGTGAAAATCTATCTTTTCTGCTGCTGAAATTAGTTTCTCTTCATTGTAACAGTATCCCTGTCTCAGTAGATCAGGCGATCCTCCAGGAGAGAACATGAAGCTGTGTCCTGGACAAATATTTTGGATACAGTGATTGGTCTACTAATGATCATGCAGCCTAGTTGAGAGTCTGGCTGAGATTTTTGCCTAAATTATTAACATTAGATGTCTAATCTCCAGAGATTTTAATTTGGTAGAATATAAAGTTTGAAATCTGAGTATGTATATGGATACTATGTGAAAAGAGAAATAAGATAAATTCTGAGGAGGATGACCTTTCTTCAGCATTTAGATTGCATTGCCTTTACAGTCAAATTTATCTCTGTCGGGAGGCTGAGGTAGGAGGAGCGTTGTGAGTTCAAGGCCGGCTTGGGCTACAACATGAGCGCAAGGTCGGCCTGAGCTACATAGTGTGACCCTGCCTCAAAACACCAGGGCTGGGAGTTTGTCTCAGTGGCTTCAGTGCCTGCCCTGGCAGGCACGAGGTTGTGAGTTCAATCCCCAGTGATGCAAAAAAAAAAAAAAAAAAAAAAAAAAATTATCTCTGAACTTTTCCGTTATGCAGGACAAAATTTTCACATTTTTATCTAAACTGGTTTCAAATCAATTTCAAGTAAATGCCACAGAAAGATTCTTATCTAGTGCATATTTCAAGGTGTCTCCACCTTCAGGTAAGGTATCTCAGAACATGGTATTAAATAGATTCTTCTCCATTAAAAAAGTAGGAATACAGCCGGGCGTGGTGGCGCACGCCTTTAATCCCAGCACTCGGGAGGCTGAGGTAGGCGGAGCATTGTGAGTTCGAGGCCCGCTTGGGCTACAAAGCGAGTGCAAGACTGGCCTGAGCTACATAGTGCGACCCTGCCTCAAAAAACCAGGGCCGGGAGTTTGGCTCAGTGGCTTAAGCGCCTGCCCTGGGAGGTGTGAGGC
>RJWM01052513.1:0-10089 GCA_004363535.1 Dasyprocta punctata | reverse complement strand
TTTTTTTTAAAGGTGGCCACCTGCCCTCCCTAACCAGAAAGGGTGCAAAACTAAAGCAGGGAATCAAAGACACGCGCACCATTGATGTCCCCTGTGGGTCCCGACCCTGCGCCCATCGAGTCAGGTTCGCTACCTGCAGGCGGACTTTGGCGGTGTCCAGCGGGAAGGTGATCACATCCGCCAAGCAGGCCGACACCCCGGCTGAGAAGATCTTGACCCCCATGGTGGGGTGCACGTCCGACGCCGTGGGGCTCACCATCGTCGCTCAAGCAGCCAAGCAGTAAGAGTAAAAGGGCCCCAGCCCCGAGGGTGCAGATGCCTTTCCTCTCCTCACGCCTGCGGGGTGGGCGCAGGAAACCCTCTCTCTCTGCCGTCTCGGACCTAGCAGAAGCGTCGGCTCCCTGCGGGGCGCAGAGCGGGAACCGAATCGCTGCCTCTGGTCCCCACGCGAGAGACGCGAGGATCTCTGTGCCCTGACTGTCGCGCACCGCTGCGCCCCTGCTTCCGCGGGGACCTTTATACCCGGCTGCCCGGGGCTGGGCCGCGGAGGTCCCCCAGGACCTAGGCGTGGGAATGCGCAGGGCCGCGCGGGGTGCCTCCCACCCCCATCCTGCTCGCTGCGCTTCTTTCCGAGGTCTTGGCGCGGTACCTCGCCGTCTGCGCCAAGCTCCGCGCGTCACCAGAAGGGCGCACGGGCATCCCTCGGGCCCCTTCCGTCACTCCAGCTGTGCAGCCGCGGCTGGGGCGGGGGGCTCCCGGAGAGCGCGACCTCGGCTCCTGCGAGCCTGAACTCCCGAGGGGCCCAAGAAGGGGCGCTCATCGCCTCCTTCCTCGGGCTCCTTGGGCTCCTTACAGCCCAGCAGTCCCGGGTTCCCTTTCCCCTCATTTTAACTTGATCTCCTCCTTCCTCCCCATTCTTTCTTCCCTATTTCCGACGGCCAAAGTCAGACTAAAAAAACAAATAAATAAATCATCGTGAAAAACCTAAGAACACTCTGCGCTTTCAAAGGAAATCAGTGTTTTGTGCATCGTTTTTGTAGGAAGATGTCAGAAGAGATTACGGACAAACCGGAAAGCAGATGGTAAATTGCCGCAGTGCCCCACACCCTGAGACATCCTTTGCTCCTTTAACCCCACTTTGTGGGGGATGCGGTGGAAGGCACACGGCCCGTGGCCTGACTAAAGGGGCAGCTTCTGCCGCCTCTCCAGCTCTGCGACCCTGAGAAAGTCATCTTCGCTCTGTCTTGTTTCCAACTGTGTGAAATTAGTTTCCAGAGCGGTTCCAGCTCTGAAATCCTGCCGCTCTAATTCTGCTACCTATAGAGATAAACCGCTGCGGACAGGGTTGTGGAGAACATTTTTCTGCTTTTATCTTTTTTTTATTACTACGTGTTTGCAGTACATAATGATAATTAATGCAGAGAGTTGGTTCGTGTACAGAACACATCTCAATTCATTTCTCTCCCTCTGTCTCTCCCTCTGTCTCTGTCTGTCTGTCTTCATTCCCTACCTCTCCTCTCTCTCCCTACTCTTTCGAATTCTTGGTCCCCTTCTCATTTGCGAAAGCTCTATTTTCATAATTTTCCTTCAATTCTTTTTTTCCTCACTCCCTTTTCTTCCTCTCTCCCCTTTCCTCCATCTCTTGTTCCCCCATCCATTTGAAAAACATTTCCCCTCTTTCCTATTTTTCTATCTTCTTTATTTTGAGCATTTATTTACTTTTTTGAAAATCTTCTAAAGTACCCTTAAAAAAGAGAGAAAGAGTGGGAAATCGTAAGAAACAGGAGAAAAAAAGAAAGAAAGAGGGAGGAAAAAAAGATCAGGCCCCATCTTCCAGGCCCTCTCAGGTGAGCCAAAGATCCTTTAGATATTACCAGGATCCACATTCAGCCATCCAGGACCTGCTGGTACTCAACATTGAACTAAGCTCCCCGAAGAGTGAATGGAATGAGAGTCATCTCCTGTAGAAGTAGGGCAAACAGTGTGCACACTATTGAAGAACCCAGATCTAAGGAGCTTCCAAGGCATTGTTGACCAAAGCGTAGGCTCTGACTGAACAGAAAGAAGGAGGAAGAGAGTGTGGGGTTTCTTTTGTACAAATACCTGTTGAAATAAAGCAATTGAGGCATGCAGGATGATAAGTATGTTAGGGGAGGCAAGGTGTGTTTATAGCAATGCACTCTATTGGCCCAACAGACTGGGAAACTGGTTGATAGAAAAGAAAAAGAGGGAGGAGAAGAAGTGGGTAAGAGGCCTTGCTGGAGAAGTCAAACCAAGAACAGACCTGAAATGAGTGTAGATTCATGCTATCAGGTTGTTCCTGTGAAATACTTACAAAGTGCTCTCAGATAAACGTCACATCTGACCTGACAGACCATAGAACTTTATGAAGAATAAGAAGTGGAGTCAAAGAGTTTTCAAAAATGACTCCAAGCTTAAGAACATGAGAAATAGGCTCACTAATGTTGCCAAATGTTGTGAGGCAGTTTGTAAGGGGAGGTGCCTTGATTGGCAACATCAGTCCTTGATAACTCCAGTGAGCCCCTGTATCAGATGGTTTATCCCTAGCTCCCACCCAAATTCTACCCCTGAATCTTCCACAGTGCTTCTCTCTGAGGTTGCTTTAAACAAAATTGCACTTTCAAGCCATTTATCCTGTGAAAGCAGTGAGGGTTCATGTCCTATCCTTTTCCACCAGACAGGCTTGAGGATGCTTTGGTTGGTTGCATAAGACAGAGCTGATGCTATGTGACTGCCAAGGCTGGGTCATAAAAATCCTTGCAGCTGCTGTCCTAATCCCTGGAACTCTTGCTCCTAGAGCAATGTAAGAAACTGAACTTTTTGCAGGTCCTCATGCTGGAGATGGCCTTTAGAGGCATTTCCATCCCTTCCCACCAATGCATCAGACATTTAAGTGCAACTATCTTAGATCCTCCCAATAAGCCACCTGTCCAGCGAATGCCAAGTGATCTCATCAATGTCAGTAGAACAGAAGAATCACTCAAGGAAGCCCTGCCCAGACTCCTGACCCACAAAAGTCTGAAATATAATAAGATAGTTATCATAAGGTAACGTCAGATAACCAGAACACCGTTTTCATTTGCTTGGACTTAGGAGTGGCAGGCTCTGTCTTTTTATCCCTTCCTCCAGCCCTACCTGAAGAATGAGAAATTAGATGTGGTAGGTGGGTATAGTTTTTGGCTTTGGACTACAAAGGAAGTCACAGTACATGTGTAGAAGAAGCAGGCTATGCTAAAATTGCTTTTGTTTCCATAATGCATGTGACTGCGTGTTTTAAAGGTAGCGTATGACAAACAGGAGGACAGCTGCTATTACAAGAGGAGGAAATAAGGGACACAGCTCTGTTATCTGAGACCATCCAGAAGAGTAACTGAGGGACATTCTGGACTATTAAACTGGGGCTGAACACAGTTAATTGAGAGACTCCCCCAGGAGATAGTGTCAGTGGTGCCTGACCATCTCCAGTGCTGACTACAACGCTGGCTTCCAAGGGTCAAAAGAGGAGCATGAGGACACCCTCTGAGGTCACAGAAGTTCAAGACTGAAAATGCTTTTGGATTCCAAGAAGCAGGCTTACCTTCTTGCCTCTGAGAGGCTCTGCAAAGTAGGAGAAAGTTTGTTGCAGGTTGAGAGGACAGTAGGGGAGAGGGTGGCGTCCCCAAAGGGTCAGAGTTTTGCTCCTCTGGCACTAAGAAGCAGAGAGGTTGAGAACAGTGCAGTGTGAGCAAGGGTGATTGAAGGAGCGGAGGAGCAGCAGCAAGCTCCAACTGTACTAAGTTCTCATTCTCTTCTTTTAAAATTTAGAACAATACCAACAAATGCATGTTCTCCAGTTGTCACCAGTCAAGAGTCAGTGAACAAAATGTGTTTGAAATACAAATGCTTTGCATTTGACTGGTGTTTTGCATTCTCCCATTATCCTCTCTTTAGCTACCAGAAGGATATATCAAGGTGCTGGTTTGTAGATAAATGATCAAACAGAAGAAGCAATGCATAAAAGATGAAATAGAAACTTTTAAAATATGAAGGGGACATATGTTTTATATCGCTAATAAAGAAATGTGCATCTTTCACCTAATAAACTTATGCCTTGTTCCAACCAATGTTACCATTATTATAAAAAGTACACATATTACACATTTAAATTTAATACTGTAAATATAATTAAATAAGCTATTAAGCATGTTAAACATACACTATCAATGCCATATTAATGACGGCCTTGCACAGCGATGTGATTATTTTGAAAGCAAACTGACAACATATATCGAGCTGGAAAAAGGTCTATATGTTTCGATCCCTAATTTTACATCTAGACTTTTACCCTAAAATAATTAGCCTAAGTAGGTAAAGAACATACATACTACGAGGCATATTAGTGCTGGAAAGTGGAAATTACCAGTAGACAGATCTTTGATAAGTATAATAAAGGGCCCAGTACTCCATGTTGTGTGAAGATGGATGTGTTGCTGTTTTGAGTTGTGCGTTCTTTAGCACTGCAGGTATTAAATTTTAGGCAATCTGGTGTGTTACTAATTCAGAGCATCATATATTGTCAGAAAGATGCTGATTTGAGTCCCCATTTGCTATCTTTGAAGCCTCAGGCAACTTCTTTAGCCATTTTAAGCTTCTGTTTTCTTGTCTCTAAAATAAGCCACAGTAAAGATACAACTAAAGAGCACTAATAGAGATCTCAGCACCATAACTGGAGTGGCTCCTGCACGGGGGATAGTAAATGATTGTTACAATTGTATTCTTTATTAATCCAGTTTGATGACCACTTTGAAGGTTGTTGGAGGAAACCAAAAGCCTGAACTAAGGGTTTCGTTAAAGATGTGAAAGGTTCCTTCTGCCCTGAGATGCTAGAGTCTGTGGTCCACTCTGGGACACAGTTATTAAGTAGGTGAAACATGGCAGCCTCCTAGGTCTCCTTATTGAGAACGACCAGAGACAACAGGAGGGTGAAGTGAGGACACTGCAGCTCAGTCAGCCTTCAGCTCCTACTGGGTGGTGACTGCTGACTCTGTTCAGATGAGCACTTGCTGCCAGGTTAGAGGTCACAGACCTGTTTCCGGAAACTCTCCTTCCGTCGGCCCTCCTTTCCGATCTCCCTGTTGAATGGAAATTGTGGGGTAGTGCACGGTGCCTGGAAGGGAGGACTTGGTGAAAGGTGAAGGATTGCAGCCCAAGTGCAAACGTGACAGACACTGGGGGAAGGAGCAAAGGTGAACCGAGGTTTCCAGCAGCCTGTCAAAGTCAGCAGGGCCCTGCTCGGAAGAAACCTTGCAGCCTTCCTGTGATCCTCTATGGAGTCTACGTTTCTGGGGAAGATGAGACTCAGACTTCAGGAAAAAAGATAAATTTCATTTCATCTATAGAACGATGGACCAGAGTAGAATAAAGAAAAGAAATCATTCCCTTTAACAGTTTGAGCTATTATATGGAAGGCAGGTAATGGGGACCCTCCCAAGGGACTCCACATCCGAGAGACCCAGCATGCTGTGGTTGAAGAAAAGCAACAAGCAGAAGGGTGGAGGGTGTGCGCGCGCCTCCTAACCTGCAAATGTACTTGAAGGCTTAAATTCCAGAAAGTCTCCCTCTCTTGCACATTTCTTGTGTGGTTAAAATGACTTTTTTTTGGGAAACACATACATGACTGATCTAAAATATCTGAATCTTGCAGACAAGAGAATGCATCTTCCTTTCTATTACTTTCCTAGGGTCTGTGGAATGATCTTTAGCTTGTTCTTCAGGAAGAATTCTTTGTCCTCTTTGCCAGGGATGGTTCCATAATGAAATAGATCATGCAGAAGCTATCCTTTGATACTGCATTCTCCTCTGCCATGTTTCAGGGCTTTTCCTTTTGGGGGATGTGCCCCTTTTTGTTGAGAAATTTTTTTTTTTTTTGTGGCACCGGTGATCGAACTCACAACCTCGCACCTACCAGGGAGGAGATCTTTTGTTAAGAATACTCTTGCTCAGCATTGTTTGGTAGGGTATGAAGGGGACTGGCATTTGGGTTATTTCTGCACTGTGCAGACATTCTTGGGAGCAACTGTCTATTTAATGGATGTATTACTTTTGTTCATTGGTACATGTGTGTAGTACATAATGTTCACGTCTCTTGTGAGAAGTTGATACATGTACATAACACCTTTTGATTCTTTTTTATTCCTTTTCCCTGTCCCCCCCCATCCCTTGCTCCCTTTCCTTTTTTTGGGGGGGAGGGTACGTGTTTGCAGTGCACTCGTTGTGCAGACTTGGTTCATTTACATAACTGTAACATATCCCAACTCCTTTTTTTTTTCACCCTATCCTTTCCTTCCCTTCTCTCTTCCTCCATCTTTCAATCCCTTTATCCTTTGAGGGTGATTTGTCCCACTACTTCCTATTAGCTATCTTTTATTTTGCTCTTTAGTTTTACTCTAGCTTTCTTATATAAGATAAACAATGATATTTAAGCTTGTGTGTCTGGTTTATTTCACTTATCATTTTTGTTTCAAAGGGCATCAATTTTTCTATGAGTGACTCTATTTTATCTTTCTTTCTGGGAGAGTATAAATACCACATTTTCTTCATCCATTCATCTATTGATGGAGATACATGGGCTGCTTCCAAGATTTAGCTATTATGAACTGTGCTGCTATAAATATGCAAGTATTTTTTTCTGTTGTTATTTTTTTCCTATTTCTCTTTTAGTTTATTGGAACATAAAGAATAAGAATTTTGGAAAACAGATGTGGATATCATAATTTTACTTGTTTGTTTATTTATTTTGCAGCACCGGGGATTGAGCTCACAACCTCCGCACCTGCCAGACAAATGCTTAAGCCACTGAGCCAAACTCCCAGCCCTGGTTTTATGCGGCAGGGTCGCACTATGTAGCTCAGGCCAGCCTTGCGCTCACGTCGTAGCCCAAGCTGGCCTTGAACTCACAACGTTCCTCCTACCTCAGCCTCCCGAGTGCTGGGATTAAAGGCGTGTGCCACCACACCCGACTGGATATCATAATTTTAGATAGACAATAATAAGCCAGGAAGTCTTGAGAATGATCATCAGAACATTTCAAAGATTATTAAAACTATACAAAAAATATACAAATTAAATCAAGGAATAGAAGGAAAAGCCTTAACTTTCAAAAATAAATTTTTTAAAACTTTCTTAACTATTTTTTATATACCTATACATAAACATATACAGAGCTTTTCTTTCAATTTGTCACACAAGTGAAACAATACGATGCTTACACACGTGTGACTTATTTATTTCACTAATAACTATGTTCCCAAGGCACATCCATATAAGAATAAAAGTGTCCAGTTTATCGTTCTTTATAACTGAGTAGTATTCCATTATATAGAAATACCACATCTTTTTTTGTCCATTCCTCAGTCGATGGGCATTTAGGTTGTTTCCAAGATCTGGCTATTACGAACTGTGCTACTCTGCATGTGTTTTTGTAATATGTCTTTAACTTTTACTGGAAGATGCCTAGAAGGGAATAGCTGGGTCAAGTGATATTTCTAGCTTTAGTTTTTTTGAGGACTCTCTATTATTACTCCACTATTTTCCATAGTGGTTGTACTACTTTACATTCTCACTAACGCTGTGGAAGGGTTCCTATCGCCCTCTCCACACTCTCTCCAGCATTTGCTATTATTTGATTTCTTGATGATGGCCATTCTTTCTGGAGTAAGATAGAATCTGAGTGTTGCTTTACTTCTTATTTCTTGAATTTCCAACAATATTGAACATTTCTTCATGGCTGATTGGCCACTTGTACTTCTTTTTCTGTGAAGTGTCTATTCATTTCACTTGCACATATTTTAAATTGGGTCCTTTATTTTGGGGGGTATAATTTTATTTTAGTTCTTTATATATTCTAGATGTGAGTTCTCTGTCTAAGGAATCACCGGCCACAAATTTTTCATATTCTGCACGTTGTCTTTTTACTCTGTTGGTTATTTCTTTTGCAGAAGCCTTTTAATTTAATATGATCCCATTTGCTAATTCTTGAAAATATTTCCTATACAACTGGTATTCTTTTCAGAAAGTCCTTGGCTGTGCCTATAACTTCAAGAGTTTTATTTACCTTGTCTTCTGGCAGGTTGTGTTTCTGGTTTAACATTTAGTTCTTTGACCCATTTTGATTTTAGTTTAATACATGGTTAGAGATACACATCTAGATTCACCATTTATTCTTGCATGTGGGTAGCCAGTTTTCCCAACGCCATTTAATTGTTTCAATGCTTTTTATTAGCACATATTTATAGTACACAGTGAATAGGTTCATCAAGTGGGGTGGGTACAAGTACATAAAATGTCTTAATTCTTTTTAGATCCCTTTCTTCCTTTCCCCCCTCCTTCCTCCATCTCTTGGTCCCATTCCCATTTGCAAAAGATCAATCTCTCTTTTTCCTATTATCTGTCTTTTATTTTGCTCTTCAGTTTATTAATACCATTTATTAAAAATTCTATCATTCCTCAAGTGTGTGTTTTGGGTCTCTTTGTCAATAAATCAAACAGTAAAATGTACTTGGAGTTGTTTCTACACCCTCTGTTCTGTTCTATTGATCTTCGTGCTGTTTGGGCTGGTACCTGCTGTTCTTATCAAATCTAGGGTTGTGACACCTCCCACTTTTCTCTTTTTACCCAAGATTGCTTCTGCTATTCTGGGTCTCAACTGTTTTCATATGAAGTTTAGGACTTTTTTTCTCATTTTGGTGGAGAATACTGTTAGAATTTTGATTGAGATTGTGTTAAATCTGAATATCAATTTTGGAAGTATTGCCTTTTTTTTTTCTATATTGGTTCTGTCTTCAGCAAGAGGGTATATCTTTACATTTTCTGATGACTTCTTTCATTTCCTTTTTTAGAATACTGGTACTGTAGTTTTTGTTGTAGATATCATTTATTGAATTATTACATTTTTTGAATAGATCCTGCATACACCATGCTAACATCTGGGGAGATGGACATCCTAATCAATGCCTGTGTTTTAATATGGTAAGTACTGTACAGTGCTAAACCAATACGCATGTGTTGGGGACAGAGAAAAGGAATACTTGATCTGACTGTGGACATTTGGGAAGTTTCCTGAAGGAGGTATAGACGGAGCCAAGTCTTGAAAGTGAGTATGAATTTCCAGGCAAAAAGATGGGCACGGGAAGTAGGAAGCAGTCACATGATGCCCCTCTGATGAGGCAGCACAGCCAAGACATGCAGTCAAGGGCTATCAGAGTAAGTGTTTCGTGCTGGTCCCATGATGTTTTTATCAAGTCTAGGATTGTGATATTAGGGCTAAGTAAATACCCCATTGGTATTTCTGGATCCTAACAGGGAAGGCAGGAGAAATCATAAGGTTTAATTTGAGCCTCAGAAGACAAAGCAAATCTAGAGGCTTTGACCCTATTGCCTCATAAATAATGAGAAGAATTTAAATGGGGTAGCAATACCTTTAATTCTATGTTTCAGATGGACTTTGTAGTTTTGGGGCGGAAGTGATCAGGGCTGTGCAAAACAATCTGTTCCATGACTTTCCCACAGCTTCTGGGCATTTGGCAGTAAACTTTGGAGCTCCTCAGCTTGTCGATGAGCCACCCTAGTCCTCACCTTCACCTTCCTATGGCATTTTCCGAGAGAGACAGAGAGAGCGAGAGAGAGCGAGAGAATGTGTGTGTGTCTGGTTTCAGTGTGTGAATTAGGGCTCCACACTAATGAGCTCATCTGTTTTTTCTTTTTAAAGATCATCTTAATGTAATTAATACCTGGATATTTACTCAGAAGTAAGATAGCTGGATCACAGGGTTAATCTGTTTTTAGCTGTTTAAAGAACCTTTATCTGCTCTCCCTAATGGCCATACTAATTAATGCTGTTACCAACAGTGTAGGAAAATTCTTTTTTCTCTACATCCTCAACAGAATTTTTTTTTTGATAAAAGCCATTCTGAGATGAAATGATAGCTCATCGGAGTTTCAATTTGCATTTTCCTTATGGCGACCAATATTGATTGGTCATTTGTATTTCTTCTTTTGAGGACATCTAGATCTTTTGTCCATTTTAAAAAT
>RJWM01052512.1:0-10091 GCA_004363535.1 Dasyprocta punctata | reverse complement strand
CAATCACACTGAAGCAACTATCACATTATGGATGTGGTAAACATTTAGGATAAAAAACAGCACTGATCAGAAAGAACAGCAAAGAATCACAGACTATGGGTGACAGATACTTAATTCAATGAACAACTGTGTTGTACCTGGGAGCCTGTAGAGTAGCGTCCAGGAGTTCGAGAACCAGATGTTTTCCCTGAGCCAATGGAACTCTCTGTACTTTTGCCACTACAGCAATGTGTACGCAGGCATTTCCCAAACTCCTTCCGCACCTAGCCAATGAAATATTGACTTCTGTTAGCAGGTTACGCATTTCTGCTATGAACTGAGGTAAAAAGTAGGTGAATTTTAGTGTCCAATCATATAATTAATTAATTACTTGTCCCACAGGTAAAGGACTGTGGAACATATATTTTACAATATGACATAATTATAGTATCAAGCTTGGAATTTTGCATATACACAGCCTTTAAAAACACAGACACATAGACACACACTTCTAATAACATTATAGTGGTATTATCTTTTAGTTCAAGGAGCATATACCGAAAACTCCTCAAGACACTATGTTTACTTTCACGGATTTGATATAAATGACCTACTCATACAAAGACATTGTCACTATTGTTCTCCAGGCATAAATCTCATGAGAAAGTAAAATAAAGCAGGATGGGAAAAGGGAAAAAGGAAGGTGGAAGGAAGTGGCATCAGAGAATGTTTGAAAATGGAAAAGGGGAACGTATTGGGGTAAGCATTTCTTTTAAATCTGTATTTCTTTGATCTGTTCTCTTTAAAAAGGTTAAGTTAGCAAATTTAGAATCAAAAATTCTAAATATATTAATACTTTCATAAAATAGTCCTACTTTATAAGGACTATAACTATTTTTCTTTATAACACTTCAAATTAAATTCTTCTGGGGATTGGACTCACAATCTCCTGCCTGCCAGACAGGTGTTTAAGCCACTAAGCCAAACTTCCAGCCCTAGATTTTTGAAATAGGGTTGCACTATGTAGTTCAGGCCGGCCTCGCATTCATGTTGTAGCCCAAGTTGGCCTCAAACTCACAATGCTCCATCTCCCAAGTGCTGGGACTAAAACTATGCACCACTATGCCCGGCTTGCAAATTAAATTCTTAATCCAGGTAAAAATATAAGACTATAGATAAAAAAGCAATCAGAATTTTTAATTGATATTCTCAAGCAAAGAAATACATCAATGGGGGACTTTTATTAAGCTTAAAAATTTTGTTACTCTACATTTAATTGCACAGGCTCATTAAAATGGACACTAAATTCCCTAAAATACAATAAAATGGGACAAGTTTATCATGGTGGCTAGATGTTTAAAAACTCTATGTGATGAAATGACACTATATTTTCCTTAGATGTCTATGTTTCACATCAGGTCATAATTTCCACATGTCATGACAATGAACTATGGCAATGCGATTTCATTTCAAATAAAATTATTAAAATGTGCTTTTTAAAGGAATGCTGTTGAGAGTCAAAATTTTAAAAATGGAGTGTGAACAGTACATTAAAATGAATAGTTAAAATGGAAATATTATGGCTCATTATTGTACAGTTTGCTTCATCAAAGATGCAGCAGGATCAAAGTGAGAGTGTGCTCAGATTTGTCTGTAGGACTCAGATCTCCCAAAATGCTCCTAGCATAGTCAGAGCAGTGACGGAGACAGAGCTGTGAAAGGCCACGAGGACGAGGAACGCCCCCTGAGGCCTGGCCACTGAGCCAGGCTGCTCGGTGGTGGGTGGTGAAGGCTCCCGAAGAATCTTCCAGAGACAGGTTGGTGTTAGTCATGTTGGTGGTGAAGTTGGGGAAAAAGGGATAAGGAACAAGGAAGAAAAAGGCTTTCAGTGAGGGGAGGTGTGTGAGAGCAGAGTCCTGATAGCCTAGCCTTAAAGTCCCTGCTCTGCTCTGAAATGGTTTTTGCTAAAAAATAATAATAATAATAATAATAATAATAATATGTTTACTACTTTCATGGGTTGTTTTGTGCCACTCTTTGTTGTACTACATATCTCAACAATATACACATTTATTGACAGTTAACCGTTCCTATTCCGTGTTAACAAGTCAGCGTGTATTTTATTTTAAAAAGAGGTAAGTCTGTTCTCATCTGTGTTTCTAAGAGGTGGGAGCAGTCAGGATCAGTGGAGAAACTTAACATTTTTAAGTCATAGTTTTGAATAAAACTGTGAGGCACCTTCTTCAAGATAACTCTGGGGAATGGTGCTTGCTTTTGTTTTACAGATAAGGGCACTGAGATGGTTACAGAGTGAAAGCAAACTGAAGGTGTGAAAGGGTTAAACGATGTATCTTTTGTGAAAAAAAAACCTAAATCTCAAAGATACTGTTGATGAGAAAGCTCCTTTTAAGGTGTCACTTTTCTGACATTAACCTAAAACCAACACGGGCATTATATGTTACTTCTATTATTAGCCTACTATATTATCTCCCTCTCTGTAGCCAGATAGAATAGGGTAAGTGCCTTAATTAGAATTTTGAAAGACTTAAATTTTTCTCTAAACAATGGTAAGCAGTACTGACTACAGCTCAGTAATTTATACTGAAACTAGGAAGCGTCTCATAATCTAAACTTTGATCATAGCCTTTACCTCTTGCCCCACCTTGTTTTGCCTAATGTACTTAGCATAAAACATTTTTCTTTCAGATGAGTTCTTTTTAAATGAAGTAATTTAAATCTAAACAAATGTTTTATAGGAAAAGTGAAAGGGAGACTGGAAAAAGGCAGAAGAACCACTTCTGCACCTGTCACAAAAGAAGTAATATTGGAAAAGTCACAGGAATTCATCACAGGCTATTTGCATTTTCCAGCAAAGATTGAACGTTCTGAACTGATTTTACAAACAACCAACAAGAAATCTGGTGATGTCAAGTCCCAAGTTAGCTGCATTACAATCTGAATCATTGTTCTGCCTTTATTTTGCTGTCCTGCGATTTGAAATGGTAAGCGTATGTCTTAAAAACAAGGAAGAAATATTACACGGACAGTGCCCATGAAACATTTTTCTTGAGATTACAATAAAATGTTCTTTAATTGTTCAATCATTTGCATATGCTAATTTATTTCACATGATACTCCATTTTAATTACCCCAATCAGATAATGATATCAATGTGATGTTGTTCTAGAATACAGAACACAGGAAAGAGAATATATCTTACTAATCAAACATGTATTCCATATTTTGAGATCAAGAATAAGAAAATCTTGGAAGTTCTGAGAGTAAATTAAAATAATTGAGACCATGACAAAAGCAACGTGACTGCGTTTAGTGTAACTAGTGGAATTACAGTTGAAAACCCATGTAATCCATACTCAGAAAAGGACTGAGAACTCAAAACATTTGATTTTTGTTAATGAGTTCTGGATAACCCTATAAAACCAATTCTGGATTATTTCCTGTTTCTCGAGTCACAATATTTGAGCCATATATTAGCAAAAAGCACATTAATAAAATTCAGTCAGATGGCTTTTGAAAAACTCTCCTCAGATTATTTCTGCAGCTGCAAAGACAAGTACTTGCTGTATTTGGTTGGGTAAAAAAAAAAAAAAAGCAAACAACAATTTCTTTTTTTATATTTCCTGATGTTAGACCATGTTCTTGATATCAAATAAAATGTCTCCAAAATTTCAACATCTCAAAACAAGGAGTAGATAAAAGAACAATTTGCTTCTTACTTGTTGTAGATAACTTACACAAAAGTAAGTTTCTAAATCTAAACGTAGCGAACCTTTTCAAGAAGGTCCAGAAAGTCAACACTGTGGCTTGAATGAGTGCCCCCAAAATTAATGTGTCTGAAACTTAATAACCAAATTCATGGTTAAAGGTACGGCAGGTGGGGCCTTTTCAGAGATAATCATGAGAATACATGAGGTTCTGAGGCTTGGGTTCCAATTTTAGTGGGTTTGAATTAGGAGGAGTGACCTGAGATGGTCATGTGATGCCCTCTGTCATGTTATAAAGCAGCAAAGAGGCCTTCAGCCAATGCCAGCACCTTGATACGGGACTCACAGGCCTCCAGAAGAATTGGCTGGATGCATTTCTATTCTTTATAAATTACTTTGTGGTATTCAGTTAAGCCAACAGAAAATGGACTAAGACAATCAGTATTTCAGGTTTGTGAGGTTAGAGGCAATATCAGAGATGCTGCATATGCACTTATTTTAAATTTTAAAAGTAATCCTTTAATATATATTCATTTGATTTATATTAAATATTAAATTATACTACAAAGTCCTTATGTTGAGCCTTATTTATTTGTCTTGAGGGGTAAAATCTCTATGTGAATATCAAAATGTAATTCTTAGATATTCTAGTAATGTCTTTATGTAAGATAAGAAAAATTAAAACAATAATTAGAAAAACTACAATAGGTGTTAACTGATAAAAAGCACAACCAAATTAATCTATATGTTAAGAACAAACATATCTTTTCTGCTTCATAGATAATCACTATTTTTACTTTAAAATGTAAAACTTAAATTAGTTCCAGTTTCCAGCTGATGTGTAAAATAAAGACAAGAGTGAAATCCAATACACTATGTTTTCAGATCATCTGACTATCGTGGCCCAGTACCCCCTTATTCTCATGGATAAAAGTTACTTTTCCCCTTAACCTGCTGAATTCACTCGCATCTCTCTGCTTATGTTTCTCCTGAGGTTCAGTTATGGATTTCTTCTATCCAAATCTAGACATCTTTCCGTAGTATTTACTGGGATTTCTCAGAAGTCTTTCACAATGCTAACCACAATTTCTGAAGTTTTTCCTTGTTTTTAATTCAGGGTATTGTCTTGATTCTCACTCTTCTCTAACACCTCTTTCTTTCCATCTCTATTTTTATTCATCCGTTAGATGGCTCCTAATATTTAAGCTTAACTGGTATGGCCGACTGCTGTTGACCAATCCCATTTCTCCTTTTTCTTGGTAGAAAAGCTAAACTATGCCTTTTAGTTTCACTTGCACTTTGGAGTAAAGGTAACGTGAGTTACTTTTTGATTGCTTCCATAGGATCTTTCTCTCTGGTGCAGACTACTTGCTGTATGCCAACACTCAGGATGACTATGAAATCATGTACAGTTAAAACCATGGATTGTAAGCAACATGTTCTGTAAGACAAGTGAACATTTCTAATAAATTTCAACATGATAAGCAAGCAATGTCTTGCAATATGATTACTACATGATGCCAAAAGTCACATGATGACACTGAACCTATCGTCTCCCCCACCCCTCAGTGAAGGATTGGGGGTGATCATCTCCCAACAGTAAGAGTTTATGGAAAAGACTGCATCTGCAAAGGAGGAGGAGAAAAATGTGGAGGAATCCTTCACTTGAAATACAATTAGGGAGGTGTGTAAAATGTGGGAAACAATGAAAATTTTGTAAAATAGCACCTCCAGAATAAGGCTGTAGCAGTGCAAGCAATGAACCTAACAACTATGCCATGTCACATTTTTGTAAAATCCTCAAAAGGAGAGAAAAGCAAGTGTCATTGGATAGATTCCTTCTGTTGCTAGTACTATAAAAAAAAAAAAAAAAGAAGGAAAACGATTTCACTGGGCCAATAGATAACAGTGATTCTATTAACGATAGTGAAAGTCGTCCTACAAAATAACTCCCCACTCTGTCTCCTTCACAACAGCCACAAAGGATTTCAAATTGATTTGCTTATTCTTCTTTATATTTTGCATTTTCTTTGTTATTTGATATTACATTACAGTAGCATAATCATTTTTATATGAATATTTTTGAGTGGTGAAATGAATCATCTGCATGTTCATTATTTGTTTAGGGGGCAGTTAGCTTTGATATACAAGTGTTTTGAATTATAAGCATGTATCCAGCATGAATTATGCTTGCAAACCAAGGTTTTACTGTTTTCAGATTGGCTGAGCTTTCATCAGTCTGTGTCCCTCTAAAGGGTACCCTCATCACTGGGCAATTATTGAAATATAACATTCATTGAGTTGAGCTATGGCAATTTTGAATATATATATTATTTGAGAATGTTTATATATTCTAATATAAACTGTTGTATAGCACGACTTGTAAGTGATTAGATTTAAAATACATCTATTATAGTAGTCTTTTTTTCTTTTCTGTAATCTACATTTATTGCCTTGATTCATTATTACTTCTCTTTCCTGTATTCTTGAATATGACAACACATTTTAGATACTTAACACCACTTAAAATTGAAACAATAAAATTTTCTTTTATTCCTGTTTATCTTGATAAATGGACAGTTTTCTCAACTTTGGTTTGGGTCCCACTTTGGTTTGGGGCTTCAAATAAAATATCTTAGACATAGACATGCCTACTTTTGTTTGTTCTCTAAAGTGAAACTATGGTTCCCATTTTTTTCTGAGAAATTTTTACACTTGCACCTTCATTTTCACAGCCAACTCTTTTAATATTTCATAATTATATTTATCACCTCCATGTCACACATGAGGAAACTGGACATGAGGAGGTCAACTAAATGGCTCTAAATGACAGAAGGTTTTAAGTGGAGGAACTGAGAGTCAATGTAAACTGGACAAGGGATCAAAGTGATCAGAGATAGGGAGACCAAAATTTAAATAGAATTTAGAAGTATAAGAGTGGAAAATTAATCTTGTAATTTAAAAATGCAATAATAATTTTTGTTAAAATTAGCCTTGAGAATAAAATTTTATGGCCTTGCAAGTATAACATATTATAAAATAATATGTAAAGATTAAAGATTCAGCTTAATCACTCAACTTGTAATTATTGTAAAAGATGCCTTTCAATTATAGACTATTACTAAGAACTCTAATATTCATTCAAAATTATAAATGCATATTACTGTACAACAAAATGTTTACACTTTTGAGTTTGTGACATGAATTAATCTTTAAAGAAGCAGAAATATACTATGATATGCACCCACTTTAGAAAAGAACTACTTTTTAATGCACAAATTTAATTTTTCTGTCCATGGGTATACAAAAGACTGTAAGGGGAAGTCAATAAGAAAATAATTTTTGCGTATTGTCCAAGTCATAAACTATTTCTTTTTAATAAACACAGCAACTATCATGATTTCATTTTGTGTCTATTTTTTCTCTAGGACTATAAAAAATGTTTATTTCTTATGGTCAAGTGTATCAAGAATGATACATCAGACTATGTTACAGTTTGCTTTGCTATCATGAAATACACTCCATTTATTCTTGAAACTAGAATTCTAGCTTACCTTCTTCTGTAGGACACAATGGAAAATGAATATAAACATTCCCTGTAGAGAATTGAAAATGGTGAAGAGATACGCCATGATGACTGTGCTTTCATTAATATACATGAGTCCAAAGGCCCAGGTCAATCCTAACAAGCAGAGAAGAGCTATTGCACCTATAACCCATGACCTGTAAAGAGAAAAGAAAATTTAGGGTTACCAAAGAATTGATCTTTAATGAACACAACCATCTCATATCAACAATACTGACACTGAAGAAATGTTACGGTAAGTTATTTTTTGACAGAAAATGTAAGACAGGTGGTGTAAGTACTTTAAAATTTGAATGGAGACTACAGGTAATCAAGCTTGAGGAAATATACATGAATGAAAATGTTATGAACACAGAAATTAATTTAAGCAAAAGCAGATTTGTGTCATAGATTATTCATGTATTTGCAGCATATATGCGAATGGTATGAAGATGCAGTTAGGGTGAATGGCAAGAAGGAAAAGTTCTACAAAGTTATGTTAGTCTCCTCCGGACTCATTGTTAGAGAATTTGTTGACTGGATTCCCTCTGTGCCTCACTGGATATATTTTTATCCCATTTTTCCAAATTTCCTCTTTTTTCATAAAAACTATCATGGTGACTTACAAAAACACAACTTGTATTAGAAGGAACTAGTAGTTGCAGAACATGTATGGATTTAAAAAGCCCTGTTGGTCTGATTTTGTACCTCTGTGGAGTAAGTGTGAGAAGCAGTGGTTGGGGAAAAATTAGTTTTCTCTAGCAAAACCATTCAAATTTTACTTTTTTTCAGGCTTTGGATTACTGTCTTCTAGCTTTATGTTAGGCTAGACTTTGGAAGTCAGACATTTGGCAGCTTTGATGAAAAGAAGCTTAAGGGCTGAGGGCATCTCCATCTCTTTGAAGTGCAAACTCCAGGGAGAGGATGAAGCTGAGAATGGCGATGGAGTGGTGTGAATGGCGTAGGATAGCATGGAAGACAAATTCTCAGTCTCATTCCATTCTCGAAGCTGCCGTTTAAAATAATAATAAGTGGATAAGAAAAGTTTCGTATATTTGTGGTTATGCTCTGTACTTACTACCAACATAAAATAAATTCTTCTTACAGATGGGACTCCAAACTGAAATTGAACCCTCCCTTAGCTTTTCTCTAAGTATATGGGAGAACAGGACCAAACTAGTTAAAATGTCTTCACACCCATTAACCCATCCCTTTTTCTACTATTACAATTCCCTCAAACAGGGTGCCAATACTTTTTTTCAGTCAGCTGTTGTCCTTCATTTATAGTCTCTAAAGAAAGAATATTTATGGGGATTAAAACTTAGCAAGGTGAGGGCAAAAGAGTTGCACGTTTACCATAATCTGAAGCTGAGTTCAATATACTTTTCAGAAAAAAATTACAATTTAAGGTAGATATGGTCCCAAAGTCCTATTAAAATGGATGATAGATATTTACTAAATATTTTCTCCCCCAACAATTACCAACTGTATTTCAGATCTAAATGCAAGCTAAATTTGACATGTTTAATGTTTAACATCAGTATTCTTAAATAAAGAACTATCAAAGGACTTTGCTATTGCATGTAGCATGCTTGCTAATATGAATTAGGAAACATCTAACATGTTAGTATTTTTCTCTATTGCTGAATTCTCAAATATGAGGATATTCAAGGAAAAGAGCTTCTTATAGAAGTTGGAAAAAGGAAAAATGGAAATAATCATCATTAAATCGAGGCAAAATTGCTATTTAAATTGAGAATTTAAATGACAGGATGAAAGACTAAAGTTAACTATTATCCACTAGAAAAGACATGATAAACCCAAAGGTTACATGATGTAAAACTACAATGTGCTCCAATTTCCAAGGAAAATAATAAATATGAAGAAGCAAGTGAAATGGCACTGGGGAAAATGAACACAAAGGACTCTTCACCAGAAGAACAAACTGAAAGTCTACAGCAAGGTCACCTATAGTTAGCCACTCTTTATTTATGCTTGCAGCACACGTGATTTTAAAATATACAGAAAAAATTCCAAATATTAACATCTATTTGACAAATACAGACTTGTAGCATTGGTTCAGAAACTTAAATATATTCATGAACAATTTGGTTATGAATTAAATGATAGGCACCAAATTTTAAAGGGATGTTTTTGCATGTGTAAAATTTAACTTGTGAAGGAGTTTTTTTCTTTTGCCTTTTTAAATCTTGAATGCAGCCATTCACTGACATCAGTTACAATTGGTATTCTCATATCCATTAGATCAATTTAAAGATACACCACTGAATCACAAAAATAATTTTAGATGAATGATGCCCAAACAAACAACAGAAATTTGGACATATGTAGCACAGAGGAACACATCACAATGTAAGGTGAAAAATACTCGATGTGAAACAAGTCTGTACCACAGGAAATTGCTATTACTGTGGCACCAAAGCAAGTGATATCCAATTAACAGAGGTGAAGCAGAAATTTTAGGGGAGCAATACACCTGCAGTACATTTATTCTGCTTCTAAGTTGTATGCCACAGTATTTTCCTGCACAGTTTGCTCTTCTGCCTCAATGTGAATGACAGAAGCTCTAATGATTCTTCAATACTGATCTGACAGCTGGTTCATGGGACCACACTGATAAATGGAATTTATCAGCCATTCAGGTCATTCTTACTTGATGAAGGGTCTGTTATCCTCATAGCTAAAGAATGCATAGACATAAAGACAAGAACACCAACATTAGCATTTTATGACAAATTCATATGAAAAATATTCTGCTCCCCAAAGGCCTCTGCTGCCCACCTCTCTAAAAAGTATCATAA
>RJWM01052511.1:0-10072 GCA_004363535.1 Dasyprocta punctata | reverse complement strand
TGGGCCTCGAAGATCAGACAGAAGACAATCCCCCGTGTCTGCAACATTGCCTACTGTTATCATACAAAGAGACATTCAGGGTGCCGTTCAGAGGCCTGCAAAATCTATGAAAAAACACTAGTGTCTAGTTGCTTTATGTACCTTAGTTGCCATCAATTTAGCCAGACCTCAGAGCCAGCAGCTTGCTTACGGGGGGGGGGTGGTGGTGGTGGATGGATATCCTTGATTCTGAGCCTGCGCGCCGGTGCCTCGCGGTCCCAGCAAGTTGCGGTCCGGTTGGACAGGTTCTGGTTCTCCTCCGGGTTGGCGGAGCCCCCATCCCCGGAAGGCGGATCAGATCTCCCTTGATGCAAGCTGGCGCCGCGTGGCGCTGGCGCGTTGCGGTCCGGTTGGACCGGTTCTGGTTCTCCTCCGGGGTGGCGGAGCCCCCATCCCCGGAAGGCGGATCAGATCTCCCTTGATGCAAGCTGGCGCCGCGTGGCGCCGGCGCGTTGCGGTCCGGTTGGACCGGTTCTGGTTCTCCTCCGGGGTGGCGGAGCCCCCATCCCCGGAAGGCGGATCAGATCTCCCTTGATGCAAGCTGGTGCCTCGTGGCGCTGGTGCGTTGCGGTCTGGTTGGACCGGTTCTGGTTCTCCTCCGGGGTGGCGGAGCCCCCATCCCCGGAATGTGGATCAGATCTCCCTTGATGCAAGCCGGCGCCGCGTGGCGCCGGCGCGTTGCGGTCCGGTTGGACTGGTTCTGGTTCTCCTCTGGGGTGGCGGAGCCCCCATCCCCGGAAGGCGGATCAGATCTCCCTTGATGCCTGTGCCCAGTTTTTAAATGGAATGTCAAGAACTAAAATCTACTGCTACCTAACAATATCTTTTACTCCACTGACCTTTTTTTGCTCATAGGTTTTCCTCAATGGTTCACATCTCCCCCTCATCAAATTGTATGTTTTATTGGTCGCCAAATTCTGTTGCAACTCAATATTTCATTGTGTCAGTATGGTACATTTTCCTTATCCATTAATCAATGGATAAGCAATTGGGTTTTTTCTACTTTTTTTTTGGCAAGTAAGAATAACACTTCTATGAATATTTATGTACAGATTTTTGTATTGGCACATGTTTTTAGTTTGCTTGTGTATATACTGTGCTATGGAATTTTTGGGTTATAAACAACTCTGTGTTTAACATTTGATAATTTCAAAACTGTTTTCCAAAGTGGATGCACAATTTTACACACTTACCAGCAGTGTATGAGGGTTGTGATTTCTCCACATCATCACCACCATTTCATTTTATGCCCTTTCAGTCACCCTACTAGACATGAAGTGCAATCACATGTTAGCTTTGATTTGCTTTTCCATAATGACTAATGCTGATCGCCATATTTTCAAGTGTACATTGGCTATTTGCATACCTACTTTGAGAAATTATTTAGAGCCTTTTCTCAGTCTTTTTTTTTTTTTGTGGCACCAGGGATTGAACTCACAGCCTCATGCCTGCCAGAGCAGGCGCTGAAGCCACTGAGACAAACTCCCAGCCCTGGTTTTTTGAGGCAGGGTCTCACTATGTCCTTTTCTCAGTCTTACTTGAACTATTTTTCTCCTTTTTGAATGGTAAGATATATATATATATATATATATATATATATATAGACACACACACACACACACACACACACACACATATATATATATATATATATTTAAAGATTTCCCCACTTCCTATTTAATCTATCTTCGATTTTGCATATGTACATATAGTTTTGTTTTAGTTTCTTTTTTTTGTTTGGTGGGATTTTTGTTTTGCTTTGCTTTGCTTTGCTTTTTTTTTTTTTTGTCTTTTTGAGACAGGGTCTCACTACGCAGTTCAGGCTGGCCTTGAAATCACTTCATAGCCCAGACTGGTCTTCAACTTGCAATGATCCTCCTGCCTCAGCCTCCTAAGTGCTGGGATTACAGGCATGAACCATCATGCTCAGCTTAATACATATTTTGAATAGTAGTTCCTTAACAAATATATGGTAAATATTTTATCCCCTAACATGTGTCTTTTCTCTTTTTTATTTATGACATTAGAAACATGAAATATTTTATTTTTGTGAAATTCACTTGACCTACTTTTTGTTTTCTTGCTTCAGTTTTGGTATTATATTTTCAAAATCATTGCCAAATCCAAGGTCACAGAATTTTGCACCCTACTCTTAAAAATGTTTTACAGTCTTATATTTAGGTCTATGATTCATTTTGGTATAATGTGTGAGATATAGTTCAACATTCTGTCTTTACATGTGAATTTGCAATTTCCTTAGTGCTACTGTTAAGAAAACAAAACTATTCTATCCCCATCAACTAACTTGTTGCTGACCCCATGACTGAGTTTGTGAAAAATTAAGTCATCATAAATGGAAGAATTTATTTTTTATTGCATATTATTTCACTGTTAAGTGCTGGACTATGCAGTTTTTATTACTGTAGCTAATAGGAATTTTTAAAATGAGGAAATATTAGACTTTCAATGTTTTTTTCTTTTTCAAAATCATTTGGCTATTCTAGGTTTCTTGTATTTACTTATGGGTTTTGATATCATCTGCTTGATTTGTGCAAAAATTTTGATAAAATTTCATTGAATTTATATATAATTAAAAAAACAAACTTATTTAACTATGGAAAAATAAATAAAAAATAAATTTTCTATGGAAAAATAAAACAAAATTTCATTAATAATTAGAGATGGTTGACATACCTCCTATCATGATCTTAAAAGAGTGACTATAATGTTACTCAAAGTACAAGTCATAAACAAAGAAATTCTCTCTCACATAGAAAGAACAAACAAAAGGACAAAGCTTTCTTTTCCAAGAAAAAAGAGACTAGTAGTATAAATGAAACAAATTAGCATTCTTTGAAACAACACAATGAATAATTTGGGAGGTATTTGAACTTCTGTCTACTTCCTATTTATTTGTCTTCTATTTTGTTCTCTCTCACTCTGTCTCAAAAGCTGTGGATATTTAAGCATTTAAGCTTGTGTGTCTGACTTATTTCCCTTGTCATTATGTTGTCAAGTTGAATCCATTTGCCTACAAATGCTGCTAGTTTACCTTTTTTATGGGATAGGACTACTCAGTTCTGTATAAATGTCACATTTTCTTTATCAAGTCATCTGTTGATGGACATGCACACAGTTTTCATAATTTAACTATTATAAATTATGCTGCTATAGACACGGGTATGTATGTATCCCTGTAATATGATAACTCTAACTCTTTTGGGAAGATAACTCCAGGGGGGATAGCTATATCAAGTGGAATTTCTATTTTTAATTTTTTGAGACATCTCCATGTTGATTTTTATAGTGGTTGTATTAGTTCACTTTCCCACCAACAGTATAGAATGGTTCCAAAATGTCTCATCAGCATTTGATATTATTTGACTTTTTGATGATGGCCACTTTTCTGGGGTAAGATAGTATCTCAATGTAGTTTTAATTTGTATTTCTCCAATGGCCAGTGATATTGAAGATTTTTTCATGTGCTTATTGGCTATTTGTTCTTCTTCTGAGACGTGTCTACTCATTTCAGTTGCCCATGTTTTCATTGGGTCTTTTACTTTGGGTGGGTCCAATTTTTTTGATGTCTTTATATATTCCAGATGTTAGTTCTGAGTCTGAGGAGTGGGTAACAACTTTTTCCCCATTCTGTAGGTTGTCTCTTAACTCTTTTGTTTGTTTCCTTTGCTGTGAAGGATGTTTTTAACTTGATCCCATTTGTTGATTGTTAGTATCATTTCTTGTGCTTTTGGAGTTCTGTTCAGAAAGTCTTTGCCTATGCCTATGTCCTCAAGAGTTGTACCTATTTTATCCTCCAGCAAATTCTTTCAGTTTTAACATTTATATATTTGAGGCATTTTGATTTTATTTTAGTACATGGTGAAGTATATGGCTTTAGACTCAATTTTCTGCATGTGGATATCCAATTTTTCCAACACTATTTAATAAACAGGTTAGTTTTCCTCCAGTGCATACCTTTTGGCCCTTTGTCAAAGACCAAATAGCTGAATGTGACTTGGGTTTCTTTCTTTCTTTCTTTCTTTCTTTCTTTCTTTCTTTCTTTCTTTCTTTCTTTCTTTCTTTCTTCCCTTCTCTTTCTTTCTTTCTTTCTTTCTTTCTTTCTTTCTTTCTTTCTTTCTTTCTTTCTTTCTTTCTTCCCTTCTCTTTCTTTCCTTTTTCTTTCTTTCTGACACAGGGTCTTACTGTGTAGTCAGGGATGGCCTTGAACTCACAGTGATCCTCTTGCCTCAACCTCCCAAGTGCTGGTATTACAGGCATGCACCACCAAACCTAGCTACCTCAGGTAACTTCTCCTTCCACTGTTCTATTCCACTGATCCACACCTGTTTTTGTGGCACTATCATGCTTTTTTAGCCATAGTCATTTTGTAGAATAACTTCGAATCAGGGATTGCGATATTTCTTGCTTTGCTTTTTTTTATGCAGGATTGCTTTTCCTATTCTGAGTCTCTTCTGGTTAGATATGAATTTTAGGACTGTTTTCTGCAGATCTGTGAGAAATGCTATTGTTATTTTGTTGGTGATTGTGTTAAATTTGTATATCAGTTTTGGGAACGTGGCTATTTTGATTATATTGATTCTGCATATCCAGGAACAGGGCATATTTTTCCATTTTTTTGATACCCTCCCTGATATTTTTCTTAAAAGTGATGCAATTTTCATTGTAGAAGTCTTTCACTTCCTTAGTTAGGTTAATTTATAAGCATTTAATTTTTCTTGATGCTATTATGAATGGTATTGTTTTCCTAATTTCTTTCTCAGTGTTTGTTATTAGTATACAGGAATGCTATAGATTTTTGTGTGTTGATTTTGTGTTCTGGTACATTAATAGATTTAGTTATTGATTTCAAATCTTTCACTAGATTGTTTGGATGTCTACTATGTAGAGGATAATGTTATCTGCAAATAATGACACTTATATTTCATTCTTCCACATATATATTCCTTTTATTTCCTTTTTTTTTTGCCAAATTCCTCTGGCTAATGTTTTGAGGAGTATATTGAACAGGAATGGTGATAATGTTAGTCTTCGCATTATCTTGCATCTTTTGGATTGATTTTTTATTATCTCTTGCTGTTTTATAGAAGTCTTTTTTTTCATGATCACTAACTACAAACCTGTCATCTAGATCTGATATCCTATCCTCACATTGGTTTATTCTACTGCATATGCTTTAAATAGAATTTTTAATCTCCTGGATATCTGTTTGAATCTGTCTCATGGATTTCATTTCTTTCCTATATTGGTCATTCATGGTTTCCATCATTTTCATAAGCTCCTCTACTGTTTGAATTTGTATCTACTCTAGATTCACTAACCATGTCCTTCATTATAATCATCATCTCTTTAGTTATCTGAGAAATTATTTCTCACTTGATTTTTTCTAGAGCCTAATTCATCTGCTTTGTTACTGTCACTGTTACCATTTTAGAGTGCTCAGATTGGGGGGCTTTGGAGTTGTTCCATTTCACTGCTTCCTAAGTTTGCCTTGGGCAAGCTGGGGGTCTGGGGTTGCATCTTGCATCTGTGTCTGTTCATTTTGTATTTTTAAAAAATTTATTTTCTTCATTGATGCTTGTAAATTGCTTATGACATGTAGTTTTATTACAATATTGAGGACTTCTTAGGAAGTGACTACATTTCTTAGATGTCATCTATGTGAGCTGGCATTTCGCTTTTGAATCTCACAAGATCCTACCTCTTCAGTTTGTTAGGTATGAGAAGTTGCTGCCTATTTGGCCTATCCCCTGTTTTTTTGGCACTAGCCTATTGTATTGTTTATGAGCCTCAGAAAATCTTAGTCTTGGCATACAAGGAAAAAATCTGATTAGGACAGTTATGTCATTTTAGCTACTATAATGCAATCAGTAATGACAATAGGCTATAGCACAGCCTAGAAAATGACAACCTGTAATAATGATTGATTTGCCACCTTTAACCACATGAACAAGATTTATAGTTATGTAACAAAATATAAAGCAAAAACCAGAAATTTATACACATAAAATATCCCCCACGGAGTGATTTTACCCTTTGGTGAGAAAATTTAACAGGGATAGGAGGAAAAGAATAGAGAACTAGAAGAAGAGAAAGAGATTAGAAATAAGGTTAAAGCCAGGGATAGTGGTCTTGCACACTTGGAGGGCTGAGGTGGGAAGTTTGCTGTGAGTTCAAGGCCAGCCTGGGCTACATATTAAGGCCAGCCTGAACTACATGGCAAGATCCTGTCTCAAAAAAAAAAAAAAAAAAAAAAAAAAAAAAAAAAAAAAAAAAAAAAAAAAAAAAAAAAAAAAGCAGCAAGGGTGAAGGACAAAGTAAGATTACCTAAGTTTTTTTTTAATTTTAAAAAGCAAAACAGAAAAAAAGGTAGAAGTAATACAGAATTTAAAAAAACAGTAAGAAATCAATACTAGACAATATATTATATATTGTTATCTTAGAAGTAGTTGTTCAAGTTACGAGATCTAGACATAAAAATGATCAAACAAAGACAGCACAAACTATTCTTTCTGATGAACTAACACAGAATTAGTATTATAGTTATTTATCTTGCATACCTATGCATACATAAAGTTATATGTGTATATTTACAAGCATGTAATCCCTTCCTTTCTTCTATTTCTCCTTTCCCTTATCCCAGCTGTTCTTTAATTTTGAGCACCTTCTTTCCCTTTCCTTATTACAGTATCTACTGTACATCTTGGATCTTATTACTCTTTCAGTTTTTTAAAATTGTTATTTATTTTTTACACTAGGGAGATGAACAGTGAAGAAGATAGGAAGGAAACAAAGAAGCTAGAAACAAAAACAAGAACTAAACAAAATCAAAAAGCTAAAAACAATCTTCACACTCATGGAAAAACAAAAATATACAATAAAAGCCCACAAAAACAAAAACAAAACAAAACAAACAATCAAAAAAGAGAGCTATTTCTCTGTAATTTCAAGTCATTTTTGGTTGCTTTCTGGGTTCTACAATTTTGTGTTAGTGTCCACTTCAGAATGTGTCTCTGCAGTCACTGGTAGACAAAGGAGACAGACAGATCCCAGATTCACATTGTACGATCCCAGTAAGCCTGAAGAAAGATTAAGCTAGGTCTGTAGTAAGAGCAGGGTGGGCTGCCAGTTCGACTCCACAGAAGTTCAGGCTGATTGTGGTCCCTGGCTTTGGATATGTGACTAGAGTTGTTCATCCCACAACACTATGGGTATTTCTTCCCAACTTGATCTTAGCTCTCTGATCCTGGGGATCTCTCAGGACTGTGCCTCACCCAGAACTGGTAGCCTGGAGATGGAGCCAACCTACAGATACTCTGAGCCCTGGGTTCAGTTGGTCCCAGCCCCAATCATCCAGTCAATCATCCTCTCCTGGGGATGTTTGGACTAGAGTCACACACCAGCTGCTGCAGACCACAGCATCCACTGCTGTACTCCACTCGTACGTAACTCCTTGGAGGACTCCGGGTCCTCCACCATCATCACACCTCTGTAGGCTTGAGCCTACTCTCTAATACCACAATCTGGGTGTGAGGGAGAATGTGCAGTTTGCCAACAAAATGGGAGTCAGGGAGAAAGCACAATTTGCCACCTCTTTCTTCTGCATTGAGATCCATCAACTCACTCTCTCTGTTAGTTCTAATTCACTCTTCAGAACTTTCCTGGGCCTCAGGGATCTGCCTCCCTCTTTTTTCTCTTCCTCAAGTTGCTATACTATACTCCAGCATCTGAACTCCCAATCTTGGAGAAGCTGACTTGCTACTGCTCACTACTCTGCCATCTTCCCAGAAGTCTCCTGGAAACATCTTTGACTAAGACAGAACAATGATTTCATCAACGATGAGTTAAGACTAAAATGTTAGTGTCCCTAATGTGAAGGTCAGTAGTTACACAAGTATAATGTAAGGAAATAAGTTCAGTTACTGTGATCGTAATACTCATTTAGAGGGAAATTATAAAAGATTATTTGCATGAGTGTGCATAGATAAATGTAGAATAGGGACATTACTGCCAATGCTACAGAAAATTTTAAAAGGTTATAAGAGAGTACTATAAATAATTGTAGAACAAAAAATTTGGGTAACCTACATGAAATGGATAAATTCACAGAAACTTAAAATGCACAAAACCTAACTGGAGACTTTATCTTCCTATTTTCTATTTTTTTAATAAAATGGTAATTTTTCTTTGATAAAGCTCAACAAAAAACCCATTTAGAGTTGTATTTTGTTTCAGGTGATTCTTGAAAAACACTGCAATTCTCTTGTACATATTGTCAAATTACACTCTTTTATTTTATGTTAATAGCAACATGTATATGTTGGATTTATAAAGTTGTGAATTGGACTCATAATCTTTCTCTCTGACTTAATGACATTTTTGTGGTACACATAATTATAAGTTCTAAGCTATTGTTTATAAAACTTGTTTAAAATATTACTTTATTGTCTTCTTGTAAGTAAAATTGCTAGAAGTTTTGACTCAATCTTCTTATTTTTTTCTTGGCCCCTTCTCTGGAAACTTTTATTTGGTGTCTTAAGCTTCTTTTTAATTTGCTTTGGTTGACTATTTACTTTATCTAACTTTATGGAAATCTAAAATTCTTTTAAAGTTGAACCTCATTAACTTCTTTGAAATCAGTTTTAGTTCCTGAATTTTTTTTCATTTCTCCAGGTTTCTTTTTCTTTTCTTCTGGTACTCCAGAGAAGTAGTTGCTATCTCAATGTCCTTCAGCATTTCAGTAATATTTTCTGCTTCTATTATTTTCTTTTGTCTTCTTGGAAATTTGATTCCAACTCGAAATTTGTTCTTCAAGTACATTGATTCTGCTTTTTATTTTCAATAGTTTAAAATCACAACTTAGTGATATCTGTACTTCCCTGATATGAGTCAAGGACATGAATTTATGAGATTGCTGCCACAGATATCTCTGGCTATAGCACAAGTGACAAAGTGAATTGGAGAAATGTAGGATGAGAATTTCCCTGCTGTCTGTACTCTCTTTGCCTGCTCTGGAGCCATCTTCCCAGGGTGAAGGCACTCACCAGCACCTGCCCCACCCTTTTTTCTCCTCTCCCAGGTCAATGTAGGCTTCAGTCCATCCAGAAGGTTGATTAATCTTCACATGGTTATTCTTTGAATATCTGTGGCCATTATCGGTACAGTATTTGGGCAGGTACAGGGAACCTTGGTGTCTTGGCCACTTTCTCATCACAGAGACACATTACCTGACACCCATGATTTAAAAGAAGAGAGGCTTATTTGGCTCACAACTACAGTCTGTGTTTTGTTGGCTTTCTGACCAAAACAGCCTGGGAGAGAAACATAGCAGAGGAAAGTCGCTCGCATCATGGTGGCCGGGAAACAGAAAGAGTAGGCTGGAGCCAGGGGAGGGATGTACTTTTCTAGCAATGCTGGCAATGACTCACTTCTAACCAGGCCTCACCTCACAGCATGTCAACATGCACACCCACAACCCAATCACATTCCACATGCCCCGCCTCTGAGTTCACTGAGGCTTTGGGGGAACACTCTTGACCCAAACCAGTACATTTGGAATATAAAACAAATTATCCTACTGAAGAAGAAACTTTTTTTGGAGGATAACACAAATAACTGCCACTTTAGAGCTAAACTGCCTTACATGTTGTCAGTTAATACATAACATTCAACTTTCTAAAATTAAATGCTTCTTGATCTCTGCTTTATCAGTGGTGTGTCTGCTTGTTTAGGGAATATCATAGATCTTTCAGAGCAACGTGAGATATACAAACACACCACAATTTCCCGCCAAATAGAGATCAGCAAGGCCTATGGCTTTACAGTTAATCAGATACTACTAAAAGTGCAGGTTGTTTTTCTGCACATCATTAGACACACCTGCATTTATCACCACAGTGGTTTGTAACAGGAAAGATCTCATAGTCTGACACATCCTCACAATAGCTCCACCTGTAAAGTCTCCCACACAGCTCTGAGATTATCAGCGTCCCCATCTTCATACTTCATGAGCACC
>RJWM01052510.1:0-10129 GCA_004363535.1 Dasyprocta punctata | reverse complement strand
TAGGATTGGGATAGTCTTATAAAGAACCACCTGCTGCTTGCTTCCAGTGCTGCCAAGATAATGTACCTTTGGAATGTTCCCTGATACAGTAAAGTTTGAACTTGGACAAGCATGAACTTACACAGTCAGGGAGCCTGGATGAATACCTCCAGGACAGCATAGTACACACAAGAAAAAAAATCATCCTGGATGATTTTTTTATTTTTTAATGTGCGTGTTAGTTTTTTGAACTGTGCAACTGGAATTGAGGCTCATGGTGGGGGGCAGGGGTTCTCTGCGTGAGGAGGTATCACAGATTCCTCTCCCCTGTTCCCCAGGGATTAATGAGGGGAAAGCCAGGAATTGCAAAACTCCCATTCTGAATGACCCTGCCTGATAGGATTGTTCTGCTTTCCCCCTGAAAAGGTGAGAAGGGTTTTAAGGACGTAGTTCCCTGTTTGGTCTACATCTTAATGAGAAAGATTGACCTTTCTGTTTCCCAGCTCGCTTCTTTGTTTTTTCCATCCAAGCGATTTCTGCAAAATCTTTTTTCTCCTTCCACCTTTGCGTCAAGCAGGAGTCTCTCAAAGGTGAGGTGGCTTATCTTTGTTAGATGAGGAAGAGTCAGACTGGCACCTCTCTTCTCTGATACCGTCTCTCTGGGAGACAGGCTGTATGACACACCAGCAGGCAATGACATGCTGTCTCTGTCAGTTTCCTCCTTGTTGGGACAATGTAGGTGACACCTGCAATTTAAGGGAGGAGAACTTTGTTCCGGCTCACAGTTCAGCATACAGTCGGCTGACTCCAAGGCAGGATGGCACGGCGGAAGAAAAGCCACTCACCTGATAGCAACCAGGAAACAGAGTCAAGGGAGACACTGGGGAGGAACACAGATCCCTGCAAGTTACACGCCTAGTGACCTGTCTCCTGTGACCAACCCTGACTCCGAAGGGCAAGTTAGCTATACACCCCATAAACCCAATCACTCCAAAAGCCCCACGTCGGAGGCTTTTGGGGGACATCTAGAAATAAAGCAAGTAGTACTGCTAGGGATTAAAAACTGGTAGTCAATTTAACACTGGCTGAATTATATCAGCATGGTGCTGAGTGTAGATGGCCCACCTGAGGACAGTTGCCAGCATAAATAGAGACATGGAGAAGAAGAGTGAGGTGTTGTGGGTTCTCCTAAGTGTTGCTGTTTCGAGCAGTTGGTTCTCCTGGAGGTGCTTCTCATGCTGGCTTCCCTAATATGGATTCGGCCATTATCATCAGAGGAGCTAGGGACCTCGTCGCTGAGAGTGGCTGTGGTTCACTTTGCGGGGAGCGCTGCTCCTCACACTGAGCATCGCTTCCTGGCTCCGGAGGGGAAGCTGTGTGCTGTTTAATCTTCAGGAGAAGCTTGTCACGCTGGGCTTCCTGTCCTGTACTCAACTGTTCTCATCATCAAAGGAGCTTGGGACCTGGACCTCACCGTCACTGAGGATGGCTGTGGTACTTTTCAGGGGAGCTCTGGTCCTTATTTGAGCATTCCTTCTTGGCTCCAGTATAGAACCCTCAGCCTACTGGAACAGATCCTTCACCCCACTGGTGTAGACTTTCTAGCTTCCACCACTGACCTTTGGGTCTTCCCAGTGCAAATCCATAAAACAGACTGGCATGTGTCATTGTCATGGGTTCCAGGCCTCCAGCTGGACTCACAGGGAGCATTGACATGGGCTCTGGGTCTTCAGCTGGACTCATGCGGGACATTACTGTGGGATCCAGACCCTGGGCTGGATTTTCTAGGTCTTTAGTGTGGTGGACAGATTTCCTGCACTTTCTTGTATTTAACTCTGGGTGACCACCATAAAATAATATTATAAATTCTGTGTCCTGTATGAAACTGTTCTCCTTGCAACCCCTGACTACAACATATAAGATCTCATGCGTATATGTGATTATAGAAAAGTAGGTTTCTCCCAGCACCCGGGAGGCTGAGGCAGAAGGATTGCCATGAGTTCAAGGCCAGCCTGGGCTACAAAGTGAGTTCAAATCAGCCTGAACTGCATAGTGAGACCCTATCTCAAGAAACAACAACAACAACAACAAAAACAGGTCTCATAGAAGTTGCAAATAAGTGGTGGGTATCTGAGACTGGGGAACATAGGGCAGAAAGAGCAACGGAGAAAGATTTGTGTGCAAGACCAATTGTTAGGAGTGTGAACCATATAGTGTAAGTGCCATTTCAGCACCATAGTCTAAAATTTCCACTCGACACACAAAAATGTGGTAGTTTTCAATGTATCATTTTTGTTTATTCACATTACTTTTAATTGCAAATAATCCATATTTGTGGAGTGTTATGTGATGTCGTGATGCGTGTCTACGTAATATCATACTCAAATGTGGGTAAGCTTATGTTTCTCCCCAAACAGCTATTGTTTCCTGATGGTGAAAACACTCAAATTTCTTTTCCCAGCTTTTTAAAAATATGCAAGCTATTATCAATGGTCTCTCATGACCCTATTGTGTAATAGAACACCAGAAATTGCTTCCGTTTTCTAACTGTGACTTACTACGCATCAACTAATCTTCTTCCGTTGTTCCTTTTGCCCTATGCTTCCCAATCTCAGGTAATGACTATTTATTCTCAATTTCCATGAGACTTACTGCTTTGTTTTGTCTTTCTTGAGACAGGGTTTCATTATGTAGTTCAGGCTGGCCTTGAACTCACTTTGTAGCCCAGACTGGCCTCGAATTCACGGCAATCCTCCTGCCTCAGCCTCCCAGGTACTAGGACAGACCTATTTTTCTATAATCATATGTGTGTGTGAGAACATACAGTACTTGTCTTTCTGGGTTTGAGGCTTGTAATTCCTTCCAATTTCATCCACTCTGTGGCAAATAAAAGGAGTTCACTCTTTTATATGACTGAGTAGTATTCTACTCTGTCACTTGTTTCAGATTTGGCTGATTTCAAATGTGTGATCATTTCTCTGAGGCAAGAATAAACCACACAAAAGCCGGGTGTGGTGGCGCACGCCTTTAATCCCAGCACTCGGGAGGCTGAGGTAGGTGGAGCATTGTGAGTTCGAGGCCGCTTGGGCTACAACATGAGTGCAAGGCCTGCCTGAACTATGTAGTGTGACCTGTCTCAAAAATCCAGGGCTGGGATTTTGGCTCAGTGACATAAGCGCCTGTCTGGCAGGCGTGAGGCTGTGAGTTCAATCCCTGGTGCCGCAGAAAAACAAACAAAAACGCACACACAAAACATACACAGTGATGAGCCAGTTATGTAAATCCTTAAGTTCTACATTATTTTGTGTAGAACTAAGTTTTGTCCATCTTAGCAACACTGATATTTGAGGCAGGATCAGTCTTCATTGTGGAGACTTGTTTTATCAACTGGGAGTGGGCTTTGGTCTCCCAAATGCCCGTATCCCCTTCCTACTGCGACAAACTGTAATGGCTTTAGACATGGCCAGATGTCTTCAAGGAAGGTAAACATTACAAGGTTGAGAATCACCGGTCTGATCCATATAAGACGGCCAATGTTCGATTTGTTATTCCTAATCTACAAAAATAATGATTGCATATGGTTCAGTCTGGTAGTCTCTTCTCCTTTCAAGCTTCCCCCGTAGGTTGGATTTTCAGATGACGGAGAGTCACGTGGATGCCAGGGGGAGATCTTCACACCGAGAGACTCCTGCATTGGAAGTAATCACACAGAAAACCCCAATTCTCTTCGGGTTAAAGTGAGAACCAAGGCAGGGATGGAGTTAGGAATCCTGCTTGCATTCAAGGTTGGGAACAGGCAAACCAAGGTGAGATGGAGCAGGAAATATGGGAGAGAATCCCTGAGTAGACTTTGAAAGGATTGGAGGACTACAACTTGAATAGCTTTCCTCATTCCCCAAGTCCACTCTATTTTTTTTTTACAAGAGCTTCAAGCAAATCTGAATCTTTCTTAACACATTTCTAACATCTTCCAGAGCCGCTGTGATACCGATTTGTGCTTCAGAGCTAACTAGGAAATGATCGTGACTCCCCAGCATCTCCTAGGTGCAGAGCACCTATGACTGGGAGTGAAGAGACATCATAGCAAGTCTCCATCAGGGGCAGGGTGAGCCCGTTCCAATTCATTGATTTCACCATGGCCTTGCCTTGTACACCCGCCACCAGTTAATGAGGAAATAAAACAGAGAGCGGCCTCCTCCTCTGAGATGTTCATTCGAGGCAATTTGGGGCCTCATTAATGAACCAGTCTGACAATAAATCAGAAGTATGAAACGACAGGACAGACACCAAAAAGCCCTTTCTCTGGCAGGTGCTTAGAAAAGCCAGTAATGACGCCGGCTTGCACTTCGTTAATAATGGATCCAACCAGTGTCATTGTGGATGAGATTCCTTACGTGGCATTTCCCAGTTACCCCAGACAGTTCCATGGCTCACGCCCGGGAGCGTGGTTTTTCTGCTCCTGAAAGTACTTCTCAGGCGTGGAAGACAAAACGTGATACGACTGGGAGGGATTTTTCAGTGTTTCAAAAATAGAGCATATAATTTTAATGGGTATAACCATCACATTCTCGCATCTCCTTCCTAACATTCTTTGACTGCTTCTTGTTGTTTATTAGCCCATATTTGCAGTACATAATATTCACATTCCTTGCATGGAGTCGGTACTTGTGTATGACATGCATTGATTTCTTTTTTTCATCCATTTTCCCTGTCCTCCTCTCCTTTCTCTTCTCCCCTCATCCCTCCATCTCTCAAGTCCCTTCTCATTTGAGAAAGATCTACCTCCTCATTTCATATTATCTCTCTTTTGTCTTGCTCTTTATTTACAATTTGAATTTCTCATGTAAGAGAAACCATGCGATATTTAAGCTTGTGTGTCACTTGACAGCATGGTCTCAATTTGCATCCATTTTCCCACAAATGAATGAAACTTTCCTTCTATATAGCAGAGTAGTACTGCACTGCGTGTAAACACTCCATTTTCTGTATCCATTCATCTGTTGATGGACATACAGGATGCTTCCAAGATTTATGTATAGTGAGTCACGCCGCTATCAACATAGGTGTGCATGGATTGCTGTAATATAATGTCTTCAACACTTTTGGGAAGACACCTAGATGGGGATTAGCTGGGTTAAATGGAATTTCTAGTGTTTTTTGTTGTTGTTTTTGAATTTGCATATTGATAATTGTTGTTCATTTTATTTTTTTAATTCTAATTAAGCATTTCTTTCAGATAATCATATGCACAGTTGTAAGAAGAACTCCAGAGAGCACTTGTATACATTTGACTCAGCTTCTTATAACTGTGCCATTATGATCTTGACCTGGGCTGCCCTAGAGTCTCATGGGCTACAGGTTTGGTCACCAATCTGTGATTGCATTGAAAGGTGAGGGAACGTTTCCAAAGTGGGGTTCGGTGGGAAGAAGTTAGGTTGCTGAGGGTGTGTGTGTCTTTCAGGAGGACCATGGGACCCCAGTCCCTTCCTTTTTTCTCTGCTTTCTGGCTGCCATAGGGTGATAGTTCTGCTCCTCTAGACCTCTCTGCCATAATGCGCTGTGTCACAACAGTTCCCAAAGCAAAGCAGCCAGCTTACCATGGAATGAATCCTTTGTAAACATGATCCACAATAAACCTTCCTTCCTTTTTAGTTGATTCTCTTAGTTACTTTGTCACAGTATTAACCAAAAGCTAACAGACACTAGTACTTTGTATTTTATAAAATTATAATACAACTTTGCAACCAAGATATTGATGTTGATATAATCAAGCTACTGTCCGTACATATCTATCATATCAAAGACCCACACACTGGCCCAATTTATTTTCTTTCTTTCTTTCTTTCTTTCTTTCTTTCTTTCTTTCTTTCTTTCTTTCTTTCTTTCTTTTTCTTTCTGCTTCTGCTTCTTCTTTGTCTTCTTCTTCTTTCTTTCTTTTCTTTTCTTTTTTTTTCTGAGAAAGGGTTTCACTATGCAGTTCAAGCTGGCCTCAAACTCACTTTGTAGCCCAGGCTGGCCTCAAACTCACAGCGATTCTCCTGCCTCAGCCTCCTGAGTGCTGGGAATACAGGCGTAAGCCACCATGCTCGGCCCAATTTTTTTTGTTCATCCTTTAAACTTATTCACTGGAAGCCACTTATGTGCCAGTGATTTCAAGGAAATACGGCATCCTAACCCTTGGGATTCACTTATTTCATTCAGCACAGTAGTTTAGCTTCATCAGCTTGTTGTGTGTGTCAATGATTTCTTGTGTTTTGTTTCTGAAAGACATTCCAACTATTAACTATTCACCCACTGAAGGAAATCTAGGTTACTTTCAGTTCTTGATTATGCTGAATAAATATGTTATAAATATTTGTGCATGGTGTGTGTGTGTGTGTGAATATGAAGCTTCATTTCTCTAGCATAAGTGCCAAGGAGGGATATTATGGGGTTGAATGCTATTTGTGTATTCAATTACTTGAGAAACCATCCAACTGTTTTGCAGAATGGCCATGCCATTGAGCCTCTCTGGTGTGACTGGTTGATCTTGATATGCCAACTTGATTGGGTAAAGACTGCCCAGGCGATTAGCAAAGCACACTGCTCCTTGTGTGAGGATAAGACGCGGGTGACTGACCTCAGTACTATGTATGCTTCCTGGCCACTTTCTTTCTGGCACTCTCCCCCTGCTCTGCTTCCCAAGCAACTTCTGTCCACCACATCCTTCTACCATGATGTTTTAGCCTTCGATCCAGCAGACCATGAGTTGACCTTCATGCTGAAATGCTAAGTAAAGTTAAGTATTTCCTCCTTTAAGTTGTTGGCTTTGGGTATTTTGTCCCAGCAAGGAGAAAATCAATACACCAACCAACAGTGTAGAAGTCATTCAATTTCTCTGCATTGCTGTCTGCATTTGGTAATACCATTATTCCCTACCTTACTATTTGGGTGGGTTGGTAGTGATATCTTATTATTTTAATTTGCAGTTCCCCAAGGTCTAATAATATTGAGCATCTTTGCATATGATTATCTTCCATCTGCATTTCTTCTTCAGTGAAATAACTCTATGTTTTTTTCTCATGTTTTCATTGGATGATTTGGGTTTTTTTTTATTGTTACATTTTGAGAATTCTTTATATACTCTAGGTATGAGCATATTGTTACATATATGAATTGCAAATATTTTTCTCACACTGTAGTTTGTCTTTTCATCTTTCCAACAGGATCTTTTGCAGAGCCAAACTTAAATGTGATGAAGATTAGTATGTTGATTAGTTTTTTTTTTTTTAATGAATAATGTTTCCAGTGTCAGGATAGAACAACTGTATTCTCTCTTTGCTTATTTGTATGTCCTTTTTGTAGTACACAGTTTGAGGTGAGGAATTTGCCACTGATTGGATACTTTTTTTTCCTTTTAAAGATAAGAGGTTGTCTTCTCTGACCACTTTCAAGGTTTCCCTTTGTGTTTAGTTTTCAGAAGTTTAATTAAGATGTGTCTTGGTATGCATTTCTTGGGGTCTATCCTGTCTGGCGCTGATTCTCCTGCTTGAGTCTGTTGGTTTAAGTCTTTTGCCAAATGTGGGGATTTTGCAGACATTATTTCTTTGAGTACGTTAGCATTTCCACCCTCTTTCTCTTCTACTTTAGGGCATTGCCAGTTTTTTAATCCCTAATTGGTAGTTAGAGCCCGCAGTGGCTGCACAAACAGGGATCCTGGTATTTCTTTTTGGCTAGGTCCTTGCAGATGTCCTATGGTCTTTCTTCATAAAACATTTTCCGTCCTCACCTTAATGTTCTGACTAATTTTCCTAAGGGTTTTATTGATAAAATTACTTACTAATTATTTCATATCAATTTGGCTCAAGAGCTTGAGATGTTCCTAGATGGCTGTTCTTCTCATCATGCAAGTCCACAATGCACTTCACAGCAAAAATATAATTAACACGATATTCACATTGTGAATCCCGAGGCACTATTTCTGTTAATTCAAGTCTGATGACATTGCACAGTAATGTTTTAAGGTTTTTCTAGATGGGATTTATATACTTATTAGAAAGTAATGTCTAGATATTTTCTGCTTTAATTGGCACTGGAATGGACCCTTTTTTGGGTGATATTTTAAAAATAGTTTGTGTGTGATGGAACTTGTTTTTTACCATATTTATTTTGTATGTGGTCATTTTATTAAAATTTTTAGCCATTGCTAGCTGTATTTCACCAGGATTCAATATATTTTTGGTGTGTTCCTTATATATTTCTTACTGCTCACCATAAATGCCCACATTTTAGCTACAAAAGAAATGAAAGCAAACTTTGGAAAATGCTTAGTACACAGCATTGCTCATTATCAATAATTTTGGCTAATGCTACATCTTAATTATCCACCTGCTGATCCAAGTCTCTGAGAAGTCCTGCATTAAAGAGTCATTTTTAATCCTGTTCTATCCAGTGTTTTCCCTTTGCAACTCACACATATCCAGAACCCATTGGAAATACATAGAAATCCTACATCAATTGCACTTTGGTAGACAGAGTGTTTACTTTCTTAAAATGTAAAGAAATCTTACATAGTACTATACAAAGCATGAGCTTTCCAGGAGAAAAATAGGCAGCTATCCCAAGAAACATAAACGTCCAGTATACCATTTTCATTTATCAAATTAATGGAGCAAACTATCATGGTACCCATTGCTGCCTTCATGTCTGATGTTCAAAAGGTGTTGAGATTTGAGTCCTTTAAGGAAGACAGTAACCAACATCCATTGGATACTCCTTGACTTGCGTTCTGTCCTGTAAGGAGATACCCCATCAATCTGTGTGCTCTGCCAATTTAACAGGGATCTAGCTCTGTCTTTCCTCTCCTGTATTCTGACTTCAACCTGGTTGTATTGCTTTCTGAAGGCTGAACAAAGAAGAAGGGTATTCTAGTGGTTGAAATACTTACTGGATGTCAAGATGAAAGTCTTTGTTGCTCTCTAGTTGGGAGGAGACAGATAGATATGGATCACCTTCTTGATACAAAATCCCAACAAAAGAATCGGAAGAAATCTAGAGAGGTAAAGACACCCAGCCAGTTAATTTCCTAGCTGTGTGTTGATTGAAGACACAGTCCTAACACAGTGTACCAAAGCATTATGGTACCCATTCTGATTCTCACACACAACTTTGGTGACAGAACAGGGCACAATTTTTCTTCCTTCTCGGAAGACCCCATCACATAAGATATAGTTGATCCATAATTCATTACCCAGGAAAATATAAAAAAATGTGTCAACAACAATTTAAGTCAGGTTGATTGACAACAGTGGCTTATTTATTTATTTGTTTGTTTACTTATTTGCTGTCTTTTTTGAGACAAGTTTTCATTGTGTGGTTCAGGATGGCCTTGACTTCACTTTGTAGCCCAGGCTGGCCTCTAACTCACAGTGATCCTTCTGCCTCAGCCTCCCAAGTGCTGGTATTATAGGCATGCATCTCCATACCTGGCACAACAATGGATTACAAATAGCAATGCAACAAACCCATTGTGCTCAAGAATAAGGAAATATTTAAGTTTTGATGTGGTCAATCATTTTGTTATTATGCAGCTTAGAGTTTGGCAAACTCTTTCAGCAAGGAACCAAAAACGGTATGTTCCAGGCTTTGAATATTGTAAGCCATGTGTATTCTTGGTCACAGTCACTTAATGCTAGTTCTTCTCATCTCCACGGTAGCCAGAATTAGTACAAAGGAAGGAATACTACTCTCTTGCAAGAAAACGCCACTTTGTGTATGAGTTTCGTGTAATTTTATGTGCCATGAAACATCATTTTTAGTTTGATCAGCTTTCGATCACAGGCTGCACAAAATTAGGAGATTAACATTTGACCCATGAACTGTCATATGTAAATTTCTAATGTAAGTAATAAAATTGAGTCTTCCAGTACTGTGTCACATGGGAAAATAAAAACAGTGTAATACTTGATGAAAGAGAAAAGAGTGGGGTCTAAAATCACTTAGAGTATGCCCCTACTTTGTAAAAATAAAAAACAAAAATACAAAATATGCAGGACATTAAACACTCCCTGAAGATTTTCCCTATTGGGTAGTCTTTGAACAGTTTTTATTCTCTTACATTCATGTCTTACATTTGCTAAATGCTTTTCTTTTTTTTTTTTTTTTTTTTTTT
>RJWM01052509.1:0-10090 GCA_004363535.1 Dasyprocta punctata | reverse complement strand
CATGTGTTCATTTGTCTCTAAATTAGAACCAGTTCCTGCTTGGCAAGAACTGATTCACTTTGCATTCTATCTCTTTCTCTTCATTTTTTCATTTTTATTTTGGGTGCAGCAGAGTACCCATCTGCCTCAGTTTCTTTGGGACAATATTTGGAAGCACGGCACCTCAGCAGGACACTGCCCAGGTAGCCATGTCACCAGTGTCTGTAGGCCCAGGCCGAGGCTCCCTGGGCAGGGCAGGTGGGTGTTCTGGCCTTTGCTGTGCCCACACGTAGCCTTGTCCAGGCCCATTGTTCAGATTGCAGTGAGGGAGCCACAGGGTCCATTTTACCCAACCTCGTCTCTGAACATCTGACCACGTGAGGCTTGTGATTTCCCTGCTGAGTCTCTCCCAGCTGTGTCTCCTCCCATGCTCCTCCCAGCCATGTGGGTAGAATTAAAACTTTATCCTTGGCTTTGCCAAGGAATTTTCTTCTGCACACAAATGGCAGAATTATCTATCTTCATATACAAAAAACAACTTGCAAAATTATGTCAATATTAAACCATATATTACATATAGTAATATAATCTTTTAATCGTTTTTTAATTGCACAGTTGAATGATACTGAATCAATTCACAATATTTTTAAACCACCATTAATTTCCAATTTTTTAGAGTACTGGATTCTTTTGTTTTATTTCTCTCTGCAATGGATCTCCTGATTTTGATCTTGAGGTGGAAATTATTTTAAATCCCCTTCCCAAGTAGTGGGAATAACAAGCCTTCAGCAACATGTCAGGCTTTTTCTAAGTGGTTTTATTGACAGCAAGCCCAAACTGTGAACCATTTAAACTGTAATTTTCACTCCTCAGTTAATCCAACCTCTGCGACCCTCTAAACTCCTCTTTCTGTATAGGTGACTTTACCTATTCCACATCATTCACCTTAGTGGAACCCATGATGCTTGTCTGCTGTGTGGGCTTATTTCACTGGGAATCTGGCCAAAGTCCAACCCTATTTCTGCATGTTGCAATTTTGTTCCATCACACTTAGCTACATTCAAAGACACTGCCACCCCACACTTGGATAGTGCATTCAACTGTAGAGGCACCTTTGATGCCAGCTCTTTTTATTTTTCTCCACTGAGTAACACTGCTGGAACATACAAACAAATTTGTGTCTCTGTTTTCCATCCTTTGGGGCTCAGTACTGGGAGTGAGATTGCAGGGCCATATGGGACTAGGGGGCTAACTCTTGAGGAACTGCGGTGGTGTTTTCCACTGCCACATTGCAAAACCCGAACTGCACTCAAGTTTTAAAGGTTTAACTTTCAAATGACATGTGTCATATTTGTACATAAAAACATATTAGTTATGAAATTATTCAGAATTACAACTGCATGACACTCATAATTTCACTGCCTCAAAATAATAACCTTCAATATTTTTTAATAATTTTTCTTCTTTGCATACTTTTTTTCATGCAGTCATTGATATGAAATATTTTAATGCCATTTTGTGGTCAAATTTATCCACTTCAGTGTATAACTATAATATGAACACATCACACCTCATCAAAGTATTTTGCAATTCAATTTAACCATAGCAGAGTTGGTGCAATGAGAAGCAGAGAGCCCAGAGCGTGACTGCAGCTGCTGCAGTTCGTGAGGTGATGATTCGAAGGTGTCTGCTGTACCTGGTCCCCTGAGTCACTGTCTGATGTCTTAGTTCCTGGGAGCAGATGTCTGCCCCCTCCCATTGAGCTTCAACTGCTAAGACTTCCATAGTCCAGGGGCTCAGCAGTGACTGTGCAGTAGCAAAATTGCCTAGGACAGCTCCATAAAGGAATGAAACATCCTCCTTCGTTAAAATACAAATCCAAGGTCACCTTATGGAAGGAAACATTCTCTTGAAGGGCCCTGGTGCCGGCTGCCCCTGTCCTCTAAGGACAGTTAAAATCCACTACCATGAGATGAACTTCTTAGGAGCAGTGACCCCTAACCTATGTACCACTCAGTGCACAGTGAATGGTCCTCAAAATGTGGCCCAAATCTGAACATTATCTCTTGGGTTATCTGACCCCAGCCTGAGAGGCCCCTTGCTCCTGTTGGTAGAATTCGCTTCTCTGGTTTCAAGTCACCAAGCTGTTCAGGGACAGCCCTTCCTTCTCACATTGCAGCAACAGCAGTGAAGGCTACTTTCTGGACAGGAAGGGTACAAAGGGCCAGGCTGGCGAGACCTCCCTTGCCCCGCATTGGGGAGACCTGCTGTGGTACTGACAGAAGGTCCTGTGTTCTGTGCATGGAGGGTGGAGTTGGTGCTGGGGTGAAGGACGGCCTATGTGATTCTGTTGAACACACAGTTCCAGAAATCTGAAGCCCAGTTCTTGGAATCCTAGCCAAGGGGTGCTGTAGATTAATGAACAGGACCCCATGAAACTGGGCAGCTGGATGGTGTGGGTTGAAGTTACATCCTTCTAAGAAGTCTTGGTCTTTCACCATGACAGAGCTGTTGTGCCTGTGGATTATGACACAGAGAAGTGTCGTATCCTCTTTCAGCCTAAGAAGTGCACCTACTCTGTGGTGAAGCGCAAGAATCCAAGAAAGGCCTGTGCCATTCTCTCCTGGATGACGTAATGTCCTTTCTGTGGCTCCAGAGCTCCTGGATCAGTACTCACTTCTGCGGCCCCTAATAATCTCTGATTGTGTAGCCCTACAGAGCAGTAAATCATTCTTCAGAAACCTTGAACGTGTGTGTACTTTACATTTCACAATCATGCTTGCTGTAATTGCACACTACAAAATCACAGGCCTTGAAAGGGGAAGTCAAAAATAAATATGAGTGAAAGTTACAGCATGTGTAGCGCACTACAGAAGGTCATCATGCAGCCCTCACCAGGGTTCCACCGTCACTGTTGCAACTTTTTATACATCAGCCTTCTATTGCCTGCATCGTAAGTCTTGCTGGACAACATAAAAATAAGTGATTTAAAGAGTAAATCAGAACCCTTCTTCTGTACACGGTGTTCACAGTCACCCACACTGCTTTCCTTTTGACTTCTCTGTCCCAACTTTCCTTTGAATTTGTCTTAGGTCAGAGCAGGAAAGGACAGCATAGGCTGAAGAAGATCCCACAGGATACCATGCCGCCCCACAGGCAATTGAATCCAGGGCTCTGGCTTCAGGAGCCCAGGACAGGAGTTAGGGCTCCAGGTATCTATTGCTGCACTTAGACCCCAACAGTGTTGATTTCAAACAGCGACAACACGCACCTTGCTTTCAGTGTCTGTGGTGGAGAGCATGTGCTCAACATTCCAAGTGCTGAGTGTCCAGGGCCAGGCAGAGCACCAGGCCCAGGATGCAGCAGTGAGCAGTGAGCTCAGGCCTCTGCTCTCCTGGAGCTGACAGCACTGTGCATCTGACACAGCTCACAAAAGCAATCACTGGCCAGTTGATACAGAGCTTTATTCTGCACCCAACCTTCTGTGTTCAAACTTGTGTATACTCTGGGCAGTTCAGGCAGGCCTGTCATGGTTTATGGTCATCCTGGGTGAAAGCACATTCTTTGGTCATCTCGAAAAATTTCACTGTTGGGTTTGCTTCTGCAGTGTAGGAGTTCAGGAGGACGAGAGAGCTGAGTGCTGACAGAGCCCTGTCTCTGTTTGCCTGAGGAAAGGAGCACATTTGTCTCTTCCTGCAGATTTTATTGATCTTTGAGAACCTCACTTCTGGTCACCTTTCTTCTAATCCAACAAAGAATATATGAAGATGCCATAGATAAGGACAAAATACAAGTAGAAAGGGACACATTAAAGTGACTCACTGAAGTGGGTTCCTGCAGGGAGGGCCATGCCTCATCCATCAGCACACCCTCAAAAGGCACTGGCGAACAAAGTACAGGTGATGGCACTACGAATAAATGGTAGACTCTACCAGCAGAAGTGGGAAATACTACTTATTCCATGGGCAACCTGAAAAACCAAGGAAGACTTTCAACATCCCTTCACCACTGGGATAGTGGCAGTCAGAAGGAGATGTAATACAAGTGCTGTCCCCAGTACTGTGAGCAAAAACATGTAATAGGGTCCCTTTGCCTGAAAGGAACCAGAAGTCCAGTAAGGAGCTTGCAGTAAGATCTGGTGGAAGGGCACTGTTGAAAATGTCCTAAAGTGCTTTTTGTGTCCTCTGCGAGCCATATCTTATCTGTTCTCTACTGGGTCAGAGAGCAGGCACGTGTCATGGCAAATAAATTGACATTTCATTCACTTATGCCCTCTGTCCCACCTTCTGTTTTGGATCCTGCCAAGATATTTTCAGTTTGTCTTAATGTTGGGTCCTAGTGGGTGCTTCACAAAAATTTGCTACATGAATTTAACATACCTGTTGCTACCTTTTGTCCACCTACCCGTCCTCCATATCCTATTTCTCTCCTTGGCCATCTTCAGATGTCTATCTCCTGGTTAACTATTATATCTCATTTATTTTACTTTTCTGTTTATCCATTTATGTATTATTTACATTTCTCATGCAACAGAAATTCTGGTCTTTAATTTTCTGAGTCTTGCAAATACCACCTCATTGTTTCTAGGCCAATACACTTTTCTGAAAATGACGAGATTTTTTTTATTTTCTTGCTTGTCACCATTCCACGGTGCTTATTCACTGCATTTATTTTTATCTGTATGTCCACTGATGAGCAGCTACTCTGTCTTCACAGCTCAGCTACCATGAATGGTGTTGCTACAAACATGTCAGGGTTTATTGTCGTCCCTATACGACATATCACTATACTACGTATCCCTATACTACACAGCCCTATACCATATATCCCTATACTATGTAACCCTGTGCTCTATATCCCTATACTATGTACCCTAATTCTATACATCCCTATACTATATAACCCTATACTATATATCCCTATACTATGTATCCCTATACTATATATCCCTATATTATATATCCCTATATGATATATCCCTATAATATGTATCCCTATATGATATAACCTATACTATGTAACCCTATACTATGTATCCCTATTTATGCATTCCTATGCTATATATTCTTATACTATGTATCCCTATATTATATATCCTGTTACTATATATCCCTATACTATGTATCCCAAAGCTATGTTTCCCAAAGCTATGTATCCCTATACTATTTATCCATATAATATGTATCCCTATATGATATATCTCTATACTATATATTCCTATACTATGTACCCCAATAGTATGCATTCCTATAATATATAACCCTGTATTATATATCCCTATACTATGTATCCCAATGCTATGTATCCCAAAGCTATGTATCCCTATACTATGTATCCCTATACTATGTATCCATAAACTATGTATCCCTATATGACATATCCCTATACTATGAATCCCTATAAAATGTATTCCTATACTATGTATCCCTATATTACATATTCCTGTAATACATTCCTATACTATATATCCCTATTCTATGTTTCTCTATACTATATATCACTACACTATGTATCCCTATGCTATATATCCCTATACTATGTATCCCTATACTATGTATCCCTATAGTAGGTATGCCTACACTATGTATCCCTAAACTATGTATCTCTGTACTATATATCCCTATAATATGTATCCCAATACTATGTGTCCCTATATTATATATCCCTAACTACATATCCCTATGCTATGTATCCAAATGCTATGTGTTCCTATATTATGTACCCCTATACTATGTATCCCTATACTCTGTATCCTTATATTATATATCCCTATAATATATATCCCTATACAATATATCCCTATGATATGCATCTCCATACTACATAACTCTATAATATATATCCCTATACTATGTATCCCTATGCCATATAACCCAATACTATGTTTCTGTATACTATATCCCTCTACTATGTATCCCCATACTATGTATCCATATATTATATATCCCTATTCTATGTATCCCTATATTATATATTCCTATACTATGTAACCCTACACTATGTATCCCTATACTATGTATCACTATACTATGCAGTCCTTTTTGAAAGGTTCTGCTCAAGAGCAATAAACCTGGGTAAACCTGAGATTCCATGTTTAGTCTTTTGTGGAACCTCTGTGCTAATTTGCATAGTAGCTGTAGTCATTTTCATCTTCAACAACAATGTAGCAGGGTCTTTTCTCCTCCATTCCCATCACATTCATTGCATTTTTGCATTCTCAATGACAGCTATTGTGACTGGGCTGTGATGGCTCCCAGCATACTTTTAACTTGCATTTTCTTAATGGGAAGAGAGGTTGAACAACTTTACACATTTTTTAGTTATTTAAACTTCTTCTCTTGCAAAGTCTCAATACAACTTGCCTGATATTTTATCATGTTCATTGTTGCATGGGAGTTAAATTTTTAAGTTCTTCATATATTCTGGATATCAATCCTCTACCAAGAGAGTGCTAGCAAAGATTTTCCTCCATTGGTTGGGTTCCGTTGAGTGTGCACACTTTCGTTTCCTTTGTGAGGCAGAGCTTTTTAATTTGATGCAGTCTTATTCATTGTTTTTTCATATTATTTCCTGCACTGACGGAGTCCCATTCCAAAGACTTTGCCTGAGCTATGAATTCCTGGGTTTCCACTATGTTACTTCTAACAGTTTCAGTGTTTCTGATTTATACAAAATTCTTTGATCTATTTTGCTTTGATTTTAGGAGGGTTCTATATAGGAATCAACTTTTAATTTTCTGCATATCAATCTCCAGTGCTCCAGCATTATTTCCTAATGAAACTATATTTTTTAACATGGGTTTTTTGACTCTATGTCAAAAATCAGATGACTTGTGCTCTGGTTTGTTTCTTTGTTTCCTGTTGCATCTCATTGCTCTATATTGATAGACAGCATTCATCATTTGTTGCTCTAGCTTTATAGTACACTTGAAAGCCGATGTTTTGATGCATCTGGCATTGCTCATTTTAGTGTGGGTTGCCTTGGTAATACAGAATATTTTCTGAATTCAAATGAAATTCAAGACTTGTTTATGTGAAGTATATATTGTTGGTATTTATTCACTGAATGCATAGAACAATTCAGTACTGTGTCCATTTAACATAATTCAGCCAACTTAAGAAGTGATGTATTTCCATTTTCTAATGTCTTTTTTGAATTTTTAGACTTCTGCAAGTTATTATTATTATTATTACATTATTAACTCAATTGTCACTCCCCCAGTAAGCAATACACTTTCCCCTTCAGGGTGCTGTTATATTCTTTATCAGCGCTTAGGGCTCTCTTATATATTTTCTCCAATACTATCTTCTGCACTGGGAGCAGCAGCTAAACTGGGAGATGGACTTCCTTTTTATTCTAGCTTTCATTCTTTCACTATTTCACCAGTTCACTATACCTTTCAAGATATATTCCAGGCCTGTGGTCAGTGTCACAACCCCTCATATAGTCACACACTGACTCACTTCAATGTGTACATAAGAGGAAACTGAGTGCTGCTTCTACACTGTGATGACCTGAACCCACAACAGTTATTATCTTGAGTGTCAAGACCTGCTTGAGAAGAGAAAGTAGTCAATTGTCAGTAGGAGTAAATGACTTTTTCAGAACACTCACTAAAGACAAGAGCTTTTTCAAATGAGAAGGAGATTAAGGATCAAAAGAAGTAGGGAGGGACATAATGGTTAGGACAAAGAAGAATAAGGGTTATGTACATGAACAAACTCCCCATGACAAATACAATATTATGTAACATACTAAAATAGATATAAAGAAGAGTAATGTCCTATACCCAAGTGAGGTATGTTGCCTCATATTATTATATAAAATAAGTAACTTTCTATTTTTGAATGATAGAAATTTTCTGTTTTATTGTGTTGGCAATTACATTACAGATTTTAAAACCTCATTCACATGGATACTTAAAATGGGTGAAACATATTCTGTATCATTCATACCTCAAAGGAAATATTTTACGAAGAAGATGAAGTGATTTTTTTATTTAAGAGAAAAAAAGACACATATAAGAAGGACAAAAAGCAAAAGAGACAAACAAACGACTAGAGGAAATGCACAACAGTAACATTATAGGTTTACAAAACAGAATGATAGAAACTTGACAATTTAGCATTTAGGTTTTTTTCCAAGATCTGGCTATTATGAACTGTGCTGCTAGCATTAAAAAGCTTTTGCACATCAAAAGAATCACCGACAAAATCAAAAGACAACCCACAAAGTGGAAAACAATTTTAGTCAACTCTCCCTCAGATAAAGGATTTCTATCTAGAACATTTAAAGAATTAAAAAAATCAGACCTCCAAAATTCAAAGACCCAGTCCAACAATGGGCACTTGAGGTGAATACACACACACTTCTCAGATGGAGAAATACAAATGGCTAGTATGTCAAAAGATGTTCAACATCACATCACTGGTCATTCAAGAAATGCAAATTAAAACAACACCGAGATTCCATCTCACTCCAGAAAGAATGGCTATTATCAAGAAATCAACCAATAACAAATGCTGGTGGGCCCAGCTGGGGAAACAAACTCTTTTCCACTGTTGCTGCGAAGGAAGACTGGTGCAACCCTGTGGAAATCAGTATGCAGATTCCTCAAAAAACTAGGATTAGAGGTTCCATTAGACCTGGCTATTCCCCTTCTGGGTATCTTTCCAGAAGAATTAAAAACATCATACCACAGCAATATATGTGTATAGCTGCACAATTTGTAATCACTAAACCTTGGAAACAACCCAAATGCTCATCAATGAAAGAAAGCATAAAAAAGATTTTTTTGCTTCAATAGATTACTACTCAGCCATATAGAAGGAAAAACTTGAGAGACTTTTCTAGGCAAATGGATACAACTTGGGGCCATACTCATAAGTGAAATAAATCAGTCTCACATGTGTAAGCATCATATTGTTTCCCTGGTGTGAGAAACAGAAAGAGTGAGGAAGGTCTAAAATGTATAGTAGTTATTGTGAAATGGGAAGAAATTGTTCAAAGGGCAAGGAGAACTAATTTGGGGAAGAGGAGAAAAAATGAAAGGGAAAAGGGGAGGAAATCAAGTCAGTTATATTATTAGTGCCTCTCAGTTCATTGAAAGGGAAGGTTACGTTAATATCAATTAGAGAAAATTTTAATTTCCATATCTTTTACTCTGAATAACTACTTAAAAAATTACAATATGCATTGTATTAACTACTGTTATTCGCCTACTGCCTTGTTATGAAATTTTGTTTTACCTTATTTCCATAAAATGAAAAAGATATGCTACATATGGGTACAAATTTTCTATGATGAATGCAATCAATGTGCATGACACATTTGTACCAATAAAAAAATAAAGTTTAAAAATATGGTTGACCTATCACTACCATCAAAACCATTAATATTTTTTCATCTACTAAAGTTTCCTTCCATTCTTTACTATTATTGTTGTACGTTGTTATTATAAGAATATATATGTGAAATATGTACTTTTTTTGCACATAAAGCTGTCAATAAAGTGGATTTTTAAGACAGAGAAAGAGACTTTGGGAGGGAAGAAAAAGAAGCTACATGTACCTCTAGATCATAATGTTAACTGAAGTAACTCAGACATACAAGCTTAAATATCACATGATTTATCTCATATGAAAATCTCATGCTGACACAGACACACACACACACACACACACACAGTATGAAATAAAAGACAGATAATATGAAAAAAGTGAGAAAGCAAAAGATATTGTAACTCACAGCTAACAATGTATCTAAAACTGCAACTCAACAGTACAACCGTCTTTTATGTTTTGCATGTTTTTTGGCATATTAGTCTGGTTTTTAATCTGTTTAAATTATAACTAACTTTATAAGATTTTATAAAAGTAAATAAATGAATCTGGTGATGGAAAAATAAAGAGGGCTGGAGGGAAGGGGAAAAAAGAATTAAAATGTGCCAATTCCAAACAGTGAATGTAATCATTATGTACTGCAAGCAGATGCTAATAAAAGTCAGAAAAAGTTTTAAAATTTTAAAAATTGCATGGAAAAATGATTTGAGAAAGCATAATGAATGTTTTAGTAGATGAGACTGGAGTTACCTTGAAAGGTACATTTTACT
>RJWM01052508.1:0-10091 GCA_004363535.1 Dasyprocta punctata | reverse complement strand
GCAGGGAGGCCGGGATCCCTCCTGTCCTCTGGGCGTGGCCATGTCCTAGTGACTGTGGACAGAGAGCAGCCAGTGGAGGGGCAGCCAACAGGGCGCGCAGGGCAGAGTGGGAAGAAGTTAAGGGGCGTCCCTCGACCTTAGCGCGGTCCCGCTGTGTTTTCTCACCGCAGCTGGAGCCTTCAGCACTTCTTGTTACAGAAGACAAAACATTGTATTGTTACTTGACTCAGTGATCCAAGGGCTTTAGAATACTTAAGAATTACCTGGAGGGCTTCTTAGAATGAAGACTGCGGTTCTACCCCCAGAATTTATGATTCTGTAGACTTGGGGTGGGCCTCCGAGTCTGATTTCAAGCCAGTGCCCCGGGGGGCCAGAGCCTTTTGAGAACCAGTGGAGAGAGCTGCAAGGGATTTTCTGCTACCTGCCACTGAAAGTGACATAAACTGTTCTGGGTAGTATCTTCTGAGTCTTCACATCACACTGTGAATCTAAGGGCTGGGCATGGTGGTGCTCCCTTGTCATCCCAGAACTCTGGGAGTCTGAGGCGGGAGGATCACAAATCGGAGCCCAACTTGGCTGGGCAACTTAGGAACTGTTATGGCTTGTGTCTAGATGTCCCCCCAAAGCCTCATGCAGTCATAGGTTGGGCTTTTTCAGAGGTGACTGGATCTAGAATGTATGAAGCTAGAATTGATTCATGGTGCAATGCTAGGATCAAGGGCACTAGGGTAAGGGTGTGAGTTCTACCTGCCCTGAATAGCCTGGATAACATGTAAGGGATAGAAAGAGCTGTGGTCATCTCTTGCCTGTTTTGCTATCGTCTACCTGCTATGAACTGTTGCTCTTATACGATACCTGTCTGCCATTCACCCTGTCTTGGAGCTAGCCAATGATGGATTGAAACCTCTGCAAACTGAGCTAAATAAATCTTTGCTCCTTTAACTTTGGGTGTTGGGTATTTTGACCCTGCAATGAGAAAAGTAACTATGACAGGAACTTAGCAAGATTCCATCTCAAGATAATAAATAAATAAATAAATAATAACAAACTGGCTTAGGATGTAGTTCAGTGTAAAGGCCATGGGCTCAATCCCCAGTACTTAATAAATAAATAGATAGCTACAATGCAAATGAAAGGGAGGCAAACTAGATAAAATTGAAGTCAAAGAGAGACTAATTCTGCAAACTTTCTAGTCGATAATCAGAATTAAAGTCTGCCTGGACTAATTCCAACAAGAGATGGGAGGGTGTTCCTTTGTGTACACTTAGAGAAAGCACAACTTACTGTGTCCTAAATTATTTATTTTTTTTATTTTTTAAATTTACCATGTTATCCTTTATTTTTTTTCTTCCTAATACTGGGCATTGAGCCTAGGGCCTCAAGCATACTAAACAAGTGCTGTGCCACTGAGTCTCCTCCCTGCTCTCTTTTTTTTTTTGAGACAGGGTCTCAGTAAGTTGCCCAGACTGTCCTTGAACTTATTTTTTAAAATTTAATAATTTATTGGTACAATCTATGTACCTATGATGATCACATTCATTAAAGAGAATTTATACCTTTACATGACATATCTTGATTCCTCTTTTCTTCCCCATTTCCCTCCCCTCCCTGCAGCCCCTCTTCCCCTCCTTATTCACAAAGCTTTGGCTGCATTTTATCCTTCTCGGTTTTTCTTTTCCCTTCCTTTTCCTCTCCCCTTTTCTTTTTGAACAATTTCTTCCCATTTCACAAAATCTATTGTATATAAAATATTTATTTTTAAGAGTAGTCAAGAACACCTATTGCCATTCACCATATTAAATGGTAAATTTAATGCCACACAGGCTCATGTCATGCCATATTAAGGATTCCACCTTGACTCCATTCACATGATGACAATATGTCCTGGCCACCTACTACCATCTCATCCTATTCATATAGCTAATTGGTCTATGAGAGAATGCTTGGGAAAAAAATAACACCCATAAGCTTTATGCTAAAGAATCTGAAATGGTTACTGATAAAGTGTCTATTTAGTGACTCTCACATGGTGGGACTGGAGTTACATAAACCTTCGAAGCTGGTGGCAGTCATTTTGTATCATGTTAGTAGGGAAGCAGAAAACAAGCTTTTAATGGAAGGAAAATACAGCAGAAATGCAGAAAGAAGGTTTCACAGGGCTGTTGTAGGGATCAAAGAAGAGCAAGGTTATGAAAGCCCTATAGAAGTAAAATGTGCCCTGCGAACACTAGTGGGTGTAGAAAGAAGTCCTTAGAAGTATAACAGGCATGCAAAGCAAGGCTGGTGTGTGAACAAATACAAAAGAACTCGGAAACAGCTTGTGAGAGGACAGCTAGTGGGAATCAACACCTATTGTGTGGAACAGTCATTTGTAGGAACAGCATGCCCTAAAAGATGTTTGGTGACAAGATTATAGCAAAGAAGGCTGGACAAAAACTCAGGTATCAGGATGTCCCTGATGATTATCTGTAAAAGAATATAAGCAAATCAACTGTCCTGACAAAGGTGGACAGGCCTGTCGTACTGTCCAATAATTTGTTGGTGGGTTTTGAGTATTGTCCAGGACTCTGGGCATCGGGTCGGGGGCATTCAAGGACAGTGGGTCAGCTCGGCAGGTCAGACTACGGCAGAAGACACAGGTGAGCTCCCAAAGGCAGAAAGTTACAGCCCCTGGCTTTGTGCTTGTGCCCACCAAGTAATCTTCTGATCAGGTTTCACAGATATATTTTCCTCTTGAGAAACAAAAATGTACCAACCAGAAAACATGCATTTCTGCTCTGTTTGTCAGGTGTATTTCTCATGGTAAAGAGGAAACTGTACAGGGGGTTGTACACACGTTCCCAGTGTTTTTTGTTAGCTTGTGCCAGTCCCAAAGAGTTATGTGAATTTCTGAACCTATAGAGCTGAGGGTCAGAACCTTTTCTTGAAACCCGCCAAATAATGACTAAGGTGACACCAGCCAGCTGGTCCTCCTTACTGTTACTCTAAATTGATACTTTACATCATCAATAATTTTACCACTACCCATCATTTGCATTTCAAGTTTTCTGTGTCCTTTTGTATCCTCTTTTCTTTCTTACCATACCCTTCTTTTGTCCCTCCATCCTTCCCTCTTTCTCTCCCGCCCTCCTCTCTCCCCTTCCTCCCTTTCCCTAGCCTTCCAATGTATCAGTGGGGTTCAGGATGCAAGATGTTTCCCAGGAACAGCGGTGACACTGTAGCAAATGTTTACTACACACAGAAGATTCATATCTCTATCTGCACACACACTTCTGGAAACTAAATATGCAAGCAGATTTTTATTACCAAAACAATGTAATCCTAATATTCATCTTCTGTCATGGTTATCCTGAAATGTATTCTAATAGACTCATGTTTATGACTATAAATGCTACTTACCACATAATCTGTTTACAAAAACCAGTATTATAAAAGTATAAGCAGGAAGTACTATATTAGGACTATGTGTCTAGCTACCGACAGGCACTTAGCTCCGCTATGAGAAAGTCATGACTAACTTTTCGGGGTACTATACACACGTAACGCTAACTTACTTGAGTCAGACCTGCTGCGAGGGTTGCCCTCGGAATTGTAGAGTACTGTCTGGATGGAGAGTTGCACGGCTTTCACTTCATCCTGCGGCTTTGTTCTACTCCAGTGAATTGAATGGACATGTTTAGTGCTTTTTGGAGTTCTAACATCACTCTGTCAAAAAGGAAAAGGAAGCCATGACCAAGCCCATACACATTTATAAAACTGGAAGGAAAGAAAACAAGGTTATTGTGTCATTTCACTGTCACTACTTAGAACACTATGATATGTCTTAGGTAAAATATTCTGAATAGTTTTCCCTAAACATAATTCTTTCATATTCTTCTCTCTCTGTCTCTGGGTCTCTGTGTCTGACTGTGTCTCTGTCTCTCTCTAGTTCTGTCTCTGTCTGACTCTCTCTCTGTCTGGCTGTCTCTCACGCTGGGTATTTTTTTTTTTTTTTGCGCCACTGGGGATCAAACTCAGAACTTTGCACCTGCCAGACAGGCGCGTAAGCCATTGAGCCAAACTCCCGGCCCTAGATTTTTGAGGCAGGGTCGCACTATGTAGCTCAGGCCGGCCTTGCGCTTGTATTGTAGCCCAAGCGGGCCTCGAACTCACAACCCTCCTCCTACTTTAGCCTCCTGAGTGCTGGGATTAATGGTGTGTGCCACCACACCCAGCTTCATGCTGGGGATTAAACTCAGGAATTCACAAATGCTAAATGCCTGCTCTTCTGTTGGGCTACATTCCCAGCCTCAGCAGCTCTTTATTCCTTAATGGATTAAAACACACTCCTTACTTTTACATCATTTTCTCTGTTTTTAGTACTAGAAAGATATTTTGTTGACTAAACGAACATCTGACCACCGCGTTTTGCCCAAGAATAATTTCGGTTCCAAGGTACTTTGGTGCATGTGGGGCACACAGTGCACTGATTCCTCCGAGGGATGGCAAAGGGTGAGAGGTGCAAAGTGAGACGGGATCAAGAGGGGAGAAATTCGGATCGGGAAACAGAAAGGCCATCAGCTCAGGGCACAGCCCGCTTGCTCCTGGCAGTGCCCTCCTCAGCAGGCGTCACAAGGCCTTGCACAGTAGAGCCCCCCCTGGGCTGGGTGTAGCTCAGTGGTACAGGCTCACCTGGCACACACGGAACTCTGTGTCACATCCCCAGCCACACCTCCAGGATTCAATAGAGTCATGAAAATGTTTTTACAAACCCAGGATTGAAAAACACAGACCAAACTGGTTATCATGATGGAATCAAAAATGGAGAAGGAGGAAAAGTAAGGGAAGCAAGAAGAACAAGCAGCAAAGTGTGGGTATGGCACATCTGCAGAAAGAAAGGCCAGCAGAGGTGAATTCCGGCCGAGAGGTAACTAAGAAGAGGGCTTCTCCAGGTAGCGAGGACCCTTCAGCTTCAGAATGGTCTAGAATAGCTTATCAGATCCTCCACAACAACCAACCTCTTTTGTTTGGGTTTTGTGCCCTGCAAGCCTCACTGATAACTGATGTTGCTTCTCTGATGCCTCACCCCACAACCTGTGCACCCTTCAGCTGATGACAGAGATTATGGTTTATGTCTAGATGTCCCCCAAAGCCTCACATGGTCATAGTGGGGCTTTGGGGAGTGACTGGATAATGGGGTGTGATACTTATCAGTGAATTAGTCTGCAGATGAGTTTATAGCTAGATGTGACGTTGGGAGGTGAAGCCTGGTGGAGGAGGGGGTGGCTGGGGGCGTGGCCTGGAAGGGTCTCTCTCCCTCTCTCCTCCTCTGAGCCCTCTCTCTGCTCCCAGCGCCCATCATGAGCTGCGCTCTGCCAAGCCCTGTTCCCATGCCACCCTGTCTTGGAGCCAACTGACTATGGACTAAAACTTCCACAAACTGTGAGCCAAAATAAACCTTCCCTCCTTTAATTTGCAGGTGCTGGGTATTGTGTCTGAGCAACAAGAATAGTAACCAAGACCACAGATCACTGTCAAAACACTTGCTATTTTCCAGGTTGCAGAGCCAGCTGGCCAGGGTTTAGAGCTCTGATACTGAAGAGCCAAACCCTGGCAGTTGGGAAGAGCATGCCAACGCAGCAGTTCAGAAAGCCCAATTCAAAGCAGACCTTTTAAAATTTTTATTTATTTTGAGACAAGGTCTCGCAATGTAGTTTAGGCTAGGCTTGAACTCACTGGAATGCTCAGCAATTTTTCTGCTTCAGCCTCCTGAATGTTGGGATTAAAGGCATGTGCCACCACTCCTGGCCTGGAAGTGCAGGTCTTATCAGTGCACAGAATATCTTCATGTATCCCTAGACTCTACTCTAACTGTGCCCCTCCAGCTGCTCCACACAGGGTTCTTTTAATTTGTAAGCTTAGTGTCCCCCAGCCATGAAGATGTTGGTGACTTAAAAAATTATTGGTGTTAAATGCATTTATGGAACCACAGATCATTAAAATATATATACAGAGAAATCATTCTCTGTGAATGTGAAAAATGTTATGATACAAAACATATAACATGACGTCTATTATCTTAAAATCTTTTTTAGTACAAAGCACTGGTAACCATATGCATGTCATTATGCAGATCTTGTTGATTTTTATATAATTATGTTCTTTCTGCCTGCAATTTAAAATGCCCCACTGACTTCCCATTGTGCTTACAGCAAATCTAAAATCCTGACTGGGGCCCATGGCCAGCTTTGTCATTGTACCCTGTGCTTGGGGACTTGCACTTGCTATTCCCCTGCTGGTTCCTGCTCTTTTTTCTTTAGAGACTTCCTCCCTGAGCACCCAATCGAACACCCCAAGTTATTTACCACCTTTTGCTCTCTGACATAATTTACTTATTTGTTATTTATTCTCTATTTGGCTCCACTGGAATATAATCCTCTAGAAAGTGTAGGCCAGGTATATCCTAATCACAGAATAGCAGCTGCCTTCAGGTACTGTTAAATGTATGAATTCTAATTTTAATAGCATATTTTTAAAAAAGTATAAAATTTTCTATCTTTCCATATCAAAGTATATGTAATCTGTTCATCTGCTTTTGATAATACAATTTCTCCCCACCTGGTAGTGGGGCTATCTATGTTCTGGTCTTTTTGAGACAGGTTCTCACTATACAGCTTAAGCTGGCCTTGAGCTCACTTTGTAGCCCAGGCTGGTTTTGAACCTGCAATGATCCTCCTGCCTCAGCCTCCCAAGTGCTGGGATTATAGGTGTGTGCCACCAGGCCCAGTTATGTTCTGGTCTTTTGAAGATTCATCCTTCTATTCTCACCCCTAAACTTTTATACTCTAAGAAGGCAAAGGTCTGCTTCAGTCACTTTTTGGTATTCTCAGTACCTAAACATATTTCATGGTGTACAGCAGTGTTCAGTCAAGAATGAATGAATGAAGTGTTGCCCCCATCTCTAAATTTATCCTGTTCTCTTTCCTTTTCAACACTTTGTCAGTGAAATTACACTGATCTTCCCATAATTATGTTGGTTAAGTAGGTTCTTTCCCAGTAAAATCCAAGACACCATGAGCATTCTGAGGGACCAGTTACATCCCTGCTGACCAACTGGCAGGACAGCCAGCAGTCGTCCTCCCCAGGGACTCACCTCATAGGTGACAATGCACTCCACAGTCTGGTTTTCTGCTATTCCTATGATCCACTTCTCCATCACAAATGGTGGCTGAAAAAGAAAAGCCAGGAGATATAACACCACAATACAGCCTGCCCTGCCACAAAGCATTTTTTTGAGGCCAGCTGTGCCATCCTCAATTGGCAAATAGGGGCATCACACGAGATTATCGTGCAACTGATGCTGGTTGACAACATGCTCATGTTTTGGGCTTTATTTTTCATGAATACATCCTTCCACACAACTGTAAATAGCTGATCCTGGTCTCCCACGATCTTCTCTTTTGTAATACAACATGTGCTATAGTTTGGTGCTAATTATATTGTTAACTCATGCTAATGTTTAAAGCATCGACAGAAAAACTTTCTTAAAATTAAGAGAAAGCTGCAACAATATAAGAAGACCCAGGAGTGTGTCACTTGAGTGCAGGCAGTGGCTGGTGTGGTGGCTTCAACAATCATTCAGCTTTCCAGTCTGTCAGGTTATCCTGCAACACCACATGTACAAGCGAAGACACTGGCAATATTTTCCACTGTCTTAAAACGAAGGATTGGTAAAAAGGCCTGTGCCTTGGATCTTGTGTTTATTCTGATGAAGCTAATCCCTATTAGAAGTGAGTTGCATTCTCCTCTCATGATTCTGTCCCTGTAGTTTAATGTTGTAAAAGAATGATTGCCTACAAGCTGAGTACAGAAAGTATAATAGATATAAGCAGGCCTTGTTTTGTTTTACATTAGGATTGTTATTGGTTCTTTTGGTGTTAAAAAGTCCTATGCATTTTGAGTGGTCTGCTGCATCTTATTTTTCCAGGAGCCCTACTAATGTTGCTGTGTGATCCTGCACACATGCTAATGCAGAAACACAGGCACTGTTTTACAGTTCCATCCTGCGACTTTTTCTGTGAGCAACTAACTTCTACTCATATTCAGGGATTTGGATCTTACTCTTAAAGTACAGTGAAACGAGGAACAACTGCTACAGCCAGTGAGGTCATAGGTGGGGAAGCAGCATAAAGTATTGTAACAGGGACTCAGAGACTAGGCTGGCAGATGCCCAATAGCATCTCTGCCTTCATTTACTATGTCTCCTTTATTACCTTAAAGCTCTGGGTCAGATCCTGGCTCAGCTCTGCATGTAGGCATGTTAATCACTCAGGGAGTGTCTGTGCTACAAGGTCTGTTATCCCTAAATTCAGTTAGCCTATCTCATTTCCCTTCAAGACTGAGGACAAAGAGGTAAGAGTAACTAAAATATTTTTTAGGGTTTGCAGGGACATCTAACTGCCAGCTTTTACAATGTCCAGTTTAGACCCTTTGGAGAGATATCTAGAAGTCCCAAGTCCCTGTCCTAAACCTTTAATCACTTTGGATTGCAAGAAAAGCTAAGCCTCAAAGATTATCCCATGATGAGGTCACCCCTTAACCAGGAGCAAATGCCCCATGATGGGAACTAGGCTTGCTCCTCCAAAGCAGGAGCCCAGTCATCTCATAATGGGAGCCAAATTACCCCCTCAAGTGATGATGGTTCCCCAAGACCTCACAGAGCCAGACCTGAAGTACTGACCAACCACGATGAATTGACCAGGATTACCTATGCTGCCAGCTATGTAAATCCCACCCCCCAGCTATAAAAACTCCCAGCCCTTGCTTTTGTTCTCCTTTTCTATAAAACCCCAAAGCTGCTGTCAGACCCTTGAAGACAGATCTTGAACACCTTTATTGTGCTCCCCGGCATGGCCATGTCGGTTAAAGCTCCCTTCCTGCTCTTCACCACTGGTTACTTTCTTGAGATTGTTATGGAATGGGTGGCTGGGCCTGCTCTGCTGGGACCCCCTAAAAATAGCTTTTGACCCCAAACTCCAGTAACAGTATCAATATTTTCTAGTATCTAAGACATCAAAACATAATATGCCCCAACAACGTAAGGAAAAGTTAAACCCAAATTGTAACCTTTACAAATAAATAATGCCATTGAAATAACTCCCAGTTATGCAAAGGAACCCAACAATGAATATCAAATCAGTCTACTTGATGAATCCACTTGTATATTAAAAGAACTTGGGTGTTTAGCAATCTCATGTTTGTGCAGAGAACACATTTACAAGTCTAATGCCACGGCACTGAAGCCTCATTTTACTTTTCTACTTGTGTTTGTACTTTGGTTCTTTGTGACAAGTCTCCTTTTCTTCACTGAGCCCAAATACCCAGTTAAGAATACCAGAGTTAAAGGCTGAGGTTAGGGTAACAGTCTTGTTGACATACCAGATGTTTGCCTCAGATTGCTGACCTTCTACCATTGAAGTTTCATGTGTGTTTTTCTCTGTATGGTTGGGACAGAACTGATTTTTTTTTTCCATTCTGAGGGGCAAGTTAAGCATTTCTATAAGCCCTTCTTCAGTGTCCCCAAAGGCATAGTTCTACCAGTGACCCTGGAGGAGGAGGAGGAGGAGGAGGAGGAGGAGGAGGAAGAGGAGGAGGAGAAGGAGGAGTTGTAGTAAGTAGTAGTAATCCTCTGACAACTCCAGGAATTCCTAAATGTGAACTCAAGGAGCCATTAAAACATATACCCCAGAAATAACTTCATCTCAGTCTCACAGGAAATAGAACTAAACCAAGGAAAGTCTTCCTCTTTACAAATTTTCCAATGTTTAAAACGACCCAAATTTGAAGTAAATATTGTCATCAATAACATTTTCTTTCCTTTAATAAATGACAGGGTAAGCATAAAGCAGTGTATATGGAAATTAAAAAAAATTAAATGATACTTTTTTTGCAGTGCCTTTTAGTTCACACAGCGTAAGTGGAATTTTAACAAAAACCTATTATCGTCTCAATCTACTAAATAAAATGTGCCTTTCAACAGCCAGCTTGATGCTGAGCTGATGCGATCATCGCAAGCACAAAAGCACACTGCTGGGGTATTTTAATGTCTTTGT
>RJWM01052507.1:0-10112 GCA_004363535.1 Dasyprocta punctata | reverse complement strand
CAATCACCCTTGACCACAGCGCCTCAGATCTGTCAGAACCTGTGGACGTATACAGCGATTGGATAGACGCCTGCGAGGCAGCCAATCAGTAGCGACACCGAGGACCCACCCCCTTGGCAGCCCCGCCTGCCATGGACCCGCCCACTGGGCACCAACACAGAGACATTCCAGGGGTCGGGGGTGGGTCCAGGGCTGTGTGCGTGGTGGGCGTGAGTTGAGTGAGTGTGTGTGTCCACAGGCTTGGGGGGCTGTTGAGTTGCCAGTCCTGAGGGTCCCTGACTGGGGCTCGTTTGACTCCAGAAACCTCCAGGCTGCTCCCGCTTCCACCCCCCAGCCTCCCCTGGCTTTCTTTGGGCCTCAGTTTCCCCGAGGAGCATTTTCCTGACATCCTGTCCGGGGCAGGAGATGAGTGTGGAACTTCTCCAGCCGCAGACAGCAGTCTGCCCCTGTGCCTTGGAGTCGATACACTCGTTCCCCGGCTCCCTTGGCCGAGCGAGCCAGCAACCCCCCTTCACTAACTGGAAGTCCTAGTTCATCCTCCGTTGCTTTTGTAGAAGAGGCAGGGCTGGATTGGGGAAGCTGTCAGTCATGAGCCCCTCAATAAAACAGCCAGTGCGGTTTCCTGTCTGTGCTGAGTTCTTGGGTGATCTGGGGCTGAAGCATGATTCACAATCAGTGGAAAGCAGGGAGGGGGAGATGGTACTGGGGGAGGGTGGTGAGGGGTCGCATCCAGCGCTCAAGACTTGTTACCCCAGGAGGTAGATGCCAGCAGGGACACCCAGAGTTCACAGAAGAGGAAGCAACAGAGAGACACGGCTGGGACTTGAACATAGGACACTGGGCTCTGCGGCCCGCAATCCACTTCCTTAAAAGTCCAGGGTCCAGGCCGAGGGGACAGCTCGCTGACCATCCTGGGGGGTGTGGGAGGGAACCCAGGAGAAGCCTCACAGTCCACAAAAGGGACCTTTTGCCAAGGCGGGCGGTGCCTGCGGGACACACACAGCTGATGGTGAAGGGCTGGGGGTCCCTTGGGCAGTCACCAGAGTGACGGCTCTGACCTTGGCCTCCTGGACAGATCTAGTGCCTCTGCTTAGCCCAGGAGCACAGAGGGAAGGACACAGGAGTCTTCCAGGCCGGGGTTGAGGACAGAAGAGCAGTTGTCTCTGGGGCCCGCTCGAGATAGTGACATGTACGAATGGCTGAGGAAGATGTCAGATGGCCCTGGGCCCTGGAAGCTTTGGCCACCTGGCGGTGCTCCTGGGTCTGGCGCACATTCCCCAGGACTACCCAAGGTGACACACACTCCCCGGTAGTCCTGTCACTGCCTCCTCCTCTTCCTCCTCCCCTCCCCCCACCCCTGGGGGGACCCTGCAGCTTGGCAGGCAGACACTTGGGTTGGGGGTGCCCTCCAGGGTCCAGCAGGAAAGGCGCCCGCTCCTCCAACATGCACCCGCCCCCTTCCAACAGGCCGAGTGCTAATATGGTACTGTTTTCACAAGGAAGCAGGGCCCTGGGCCAGCGCGAGTCCTCCCCGGCGTATCTTGCTGGAACTACCACCAGAGCCTGGAATTCACTTTACGAGGCCCCAGGGGCCGTGTGCATCTGCGTGTGGGGATCCTGGTGTCTGACCCCGTGGGTCCCGCGTTCCAGCCCTGACCCCTTGTCCCCAGGGTGAGCGGGAGTGACCACAGACAGCTTGGTCCCTGCCCTCGCTGCATTCCCTGCCCGGAGTCCTGGTGGCTGGTGGCTTCTGGGCAAGATGACTGGGGCCCTCTCTTCACTGGGAAACTAGATCCACCGTGAAGTATAAATAGGTGGACGCCCTGGCCACAGACTAGGGTTCTAGGCCAGCAAGGCAAACGTGGGACACAAGCCAGGCACACAGTGTACCCTCAATTACTATCTGACTGATTATCGCCCAGCCTGAAGACCAAGCCTCCTGGCTTCCCCACTCTCCCTACTGTTATTGGCTGAAGGGTTTGCCCTGTGCACTGTGGCCCCAGGACCCTTGCATGGCATTTCATGGCAGGGTTCCATGAGATACTCATCATCAGAGAAACAGACCTAGGGAGGGGAAGGGACCTGCCTAAGGTCACTGAGCCCAGCGAGTGACAATCCACCTCCTGTCTAACCAGTCTCAGCAACTGGTCTTCCTCACCACAAACCACGAGACTCTTGGGAAAGTGTGTGACCCTGGTGTAGCGTCCCAGACTGGGTCTGTCAGCACTCAGAGTACGCTGTCAACTTTTTTCTTGAATAGTGCTGGGGATGGAACCCAGGGCCTTTGCACAACTCTCCACTGCTCACCACTGAACTACACCCCCAGGCCAGTGTGTGCTTTTTTGCACATTTAGATACAAGCGCATATGGTATGTGTGTGCCTGGTTATATGAGATAGTTGGGGTGTCCATGCATGCACGTCGCATAAGCATGTGGAGTGCATGGCCTGTGGCTGCAGATTCTTCTATTTATTTATTTAAAATTTAACTGTCTTTTTTTTTTTTTCTTTTGGTACCGGGGCTTAAACTCCCAACCTTGCACTTGCCAGGCAGGTGCTTACGCCACTGAGCTAAATCCTCGGCCGTGGCTGCAAATTCTATGTGTAAAACTTTTTTATTTTTTCTTGAGATAGGGTCTCATGATATAGTCCAGACTGGCCTGCAACTCAGCAACCTCCTGCCTCAGCCTCCCGAGTGCTGGGATGAGGGGTTTCTGCCACCACGCCTGACCCACGTGTGTCTTGGCAGCAGGGAGTGGTTCCATGGAAGACAGTTTTTTCATGGCCGAGGGTTGGGGGGATGGTGAAGGTTTGGGGGTGGCTCCAAGGGGCATGCGATGCAAGAGGAGCTAGAAACACAGCTGCAGCGACCCTGTCACCTCCTGCTGTGTGGCCCTTTCCTAACAGTTTGGGAGACCTGTGGTGGGCCGTACCTAAGCAGGAACTGCTGCACAGGTATGCATGTGAACCTCCCTGGCCCCAGTACCCAGCAGCGTCCCTGAGGACTCGGGTGATTTTACAGCCATTTTATTGTGCTCCAGTGAAATAGAAAAAGAAAGTGCTCGCGTCACAAACGCCGCTGTCACACCACCCGCGCCAGCCGCCAGTCGCTGCAAACCAAACCGCGTGTGTCCGCTGCGTCTCGTCTCTCGGGGCATGCAATTCGCTCCCGCCGCGGTAGGGGGCCGAGGCCGGGCCAAGCCTGGGCTCTGGGGGCTTTGCTTGGAAAAGGGAGGGGTTCCTAGTCCTGGGGTACCCACTTGTGAGGAAGGAGGGCAGCTGGGTAGCTTTGCTCTGTGCGCCCTTTGGGTGCTGCCAAGGACACCCCGGCTGTGTGTTGGCCCCCCACGGACCACTCTCCCCAAACTGTAACCCTGTAGGCAGGTGCCAGGGGCTGGGGACGTCATGCAGGGGTGCGAGGGGCGGCTGGGCCGGCGGGGTCCAGCCTACAGCAGCAGCAGCAGCAGCGGCCCCCGGGGCCTAGGCGGAGTTGTAGTAGTTGTGCGGGTGGTGGTTATGCACGGGCTCGCCCAGCTCCGGGTACTCGGGCGTCAGGCAGTACTTGGGGTCGTAGACCTGGCGCGGCAGCCCGTACACCGTCATGCCCCTCTGCGAGGCGCCCTTATTGCTGCCCATCTGCAGGCTGACGTTGAGCGTGTCACAGTGCTCCATGCCCAGGCCGGGCTCAAAGATCTGCCGCTTGGTCCCCGGTGCCGTCATGCCAGCCTGCAGAGAAGGACGGGGTGGTCAGGCCAGCAGGGACAGTGAGGACAGATGCATCTGGGGAACAGAGCTCTCAAAGGCGCCCCAGGAAGGGCAGTTTAGAAAGGAGACTGCAGTATTTCCAAGTCCCCCAGGTCTGCCTGCCTACCCTGACTCTGTCCCGCTGTCCATCTGTCCTCTCCCCAAGGCTCCCAAGGCCCAGGTGGCACTCTCCCAGCCCAGCACCCTCATTAGGGAAGCATTCTGAGGTCCTTCAGCAGCATCTGCCCCCACCCACCCCACCCCTTTCACAGCCAGCTGCAGGCTCTGGCCCCTGGAGCCTGATAAATATGTATGATGAGATAAGCAGGATCTGCCAGGTTCCAGCCCAAACCTTTGTCCTGGAAGCTGGGGAGAGAGACAATTTCAAAACCCAGACTTGCTGAGTGTGGTGTCACATGCCTGTAATCCCAGCACTCAGGAGGCTGAGGCAGGAGGGTTGCCAGGAGTTTGAGGCCTGAGCGGCACAGCCCGCGGCGGCTCCCTGCTCACCTGGCTGGCCCCTTTATTGGTTCCCATCTGCAGGCTGATGGTGGCCTGGTCCAGCGGCTGGTCTGTGCCCAGCTTGGGGTCATAGAGGTGCCGCCGGGTTCCGTAGGCTGTCATGCCCTGCTGGCTGGCAAACTTGTTGGTGCCCATCTAGGAAGGCAGAGAGAGAATCACCCTGAGGACCAGAGGCTCCCCAGGGACCACAAGACATGGTGGGTGTCAAAGCATGCAGCACCGCTGCCATCTTCAGGGGACAGGCTGGAAACTGAGGCTCGGGGGAACGTAGCTCACGCTCAACATCTCGAGCTCACAGCCAGGCCCACCTCTCCTAAATGGGGCTATCTGGGAAGTGAACTAGCATCTCTGGGCCTCAGTTTCCCCCAGGGTAACTGACAGAGGGAGGGATTTGGTCAGTGGAAAAATGTAGAAAGCCAGGTGTTGTGGCACACACCTGTCATTCTAGCACTCAGGAGGCTGAGGCAGGAGGATCACTGCGAATTCAAAACCAATTCAAAACCAGCCTGGTTTTGATTGGTTTTATTTTATTTTATTTTATTTTATTTTATTTTATTTTATTTTTGTCTTTTTGAGACAGGGTCTTGCTATACAGTTCAGGCTGGCCTTGAGCTCACTTTGTAGCCCAGGCTGGTCTCAAACTCACAACGATCCTCCTGCGTCAGCCTCCCAAGGGTTGGGATTACAGGCATGCGCCACCACACCCAGCTTTGATTGGTTTTATTCTGTTCCGTTTTGTTTGATTTTATTATGTCTGATGATATAGCCAGCCATTTTGAAGATAACAAGAGGCATCACAGTAGCCATTGTTGATTTCCTATTATCCTGTTTTGAAGTTCTGAATCATTTTCACTGCTTTGTTTTGATTGGCTTTATTCTGTTTTATTTTGTTTGGTTTTATTCTCCTTAAAATAAAAAAATTTTAAATTAAATTAAATTAAAAAATAAAAAAAAAAACACCATGGGCTATGTAGTGAGTTCAAGACCAGCCTGAAGTACTCAGTGAGACTGTCTAGAACAAAAGAAGGAAGGAAGGGAGGAGGGGAGGAAGGAAGGAAGGAAGGAAGGAAGGAAGGAAGGAAGGAAGGAAGGAAGGAAAAGGAAAAGAAACGGGAAAAAAAGAAAAAAAAAGCCAGGTGTAGTGGCACACAGCTGTAATCCCAGCACTTGGGAGGCTGAGGCAGGAGGATTGTTGCACATTCGAGACCAGCCTGGGCTACAAAGTGAACTCAAGGCCAGCCTGAACTGCATAGTGAGACCCTGTCTCAAAAAGACAAAAAAAAAAAAAAAAAAAAAAAAAAAAAAAAAAAAAAAAAAAAAAAAAAAAAAAAAAAAAAAAAAAAAAAAAAAAAAAAAGGAAAAAAGAAAGAAAGAAGGAAAGAAAGAAAGAAAGAAAAGAAAACAAGAATAAGAATGCCTAGCCACCCTGACTGGTATGCTCTGAAATTTTATTGTATTTTTTTCTTCTTGTTTTTATTTTCTTTCTTTTTATGTTTGAATAAAATGGATTTAAAAAAAAAAAAAAGAATGCCTAGCCTATAGTTAATGCCAAATACTCTGTCCTCACAGACTGCAGAGCCCAAGCCGCCCTCCCATGATGCCCCGGGCAGGGAGCGGGCAGCACCTGTAGACCAATGATGTTCCGCCCTTCTCTCAGCTTCTCTGGCTCAAATTTCCTCTCCTGCTTCTCGGCGTACTTCACCCCGACATTCACCTTGTTGCCTTTCGTCTTGGCCTGGATGGGGTGAGGAGGACAGGGACCCGGGAGAGAGCAGTTCCTTAGAGTCTCAGCAGCCCTGCTTCCCCAGGGACACCCCCCTCCCCGCCCAGTCCCCAGCCCGGTCCCCCGCTCACCATGCTGGCCAGGGCCAGGAGCGTGGACTGCACCTGGGTGTGGTTGGTATTCTCAAACAGGTCATTGGCCTCGAAGATGTCGTGAGGCTTCACCCCATACTTGGTAATGGCCTTGATGAAATTGCCGATGTTTTCCAGCTGTGGGGGAGCAGGCGGGGTGTCAGGGGCAGGAGGGTGGGGGTGCTGAGGGGCGCATGACCAAGGGCTTGCCCGACCTTACCTGGTGCCAATTTTGGGTCGACTCATTCACCTTCTTGACGGAGCCCGGCTGGAGCTTATTGATGAATCTATAAAGAGGCGGGGATGTAGCTCAGCCAGACCACCCCAGCGCACCCGTACCAGTTCGCCCTCTGGAAAGTCCCCTGTGTCGTGGCATCTCCTGTGACTTGTGGTGGTTTTCCTGCAACTTGATTGACTGCCTGAGGTTTTTCAAGACAGAGTCTTTGCTATGTAGTCCAGGTTGGCTTTGAACTCACTCTGTAGCCTAGGCTGGCCTTGAACTCACTGTGATCCTCCTGCCTCAGCCTCCAGAGTGCTGGGATGACAGATGTGGGCCACCACGCCTGGCTTCCTGTACCCTTGCTGTTGGCCACTGTTGAGTTCACCATCTCCAATCCAGCTCCTTCCATGGGGGTCTCAGATGGGGGGTTAAATTGCACCCCCACACACCCGGGCTCCTGATGCTCCTCCTCACCAAGTTCCTCCTCCCTCCACCCTTCCCAGCTCCTCAAATCAGCGCCCACCCTTCTGGGTGTTCAGCCAAAGCTGGGGCGCTTGTGTTTGGCAGTCCTTTTCCTGCCTCCCAGCCCCCCACCTACTCCCTCAGCAAGTCTCCTGCCTCAGCCTCCTAAACACATCCGGTGGCCATCCCGTCCTGCTCCGGGCCACCACTGCATCTCTGCTGGCAGTGGCCACCCAGGGGCTCCTGGCTTCCACCTCATCCCCCTAGAGATCCTTCCTCATCTAGCAGCCTGGAAAAAATACTTTTTAAAAACTATCCAGGAGGCCACATGGTGGCGCATGCCTATAACCCCAGCTACTAGGAAACTGAAGCAGGAGGATCGCAAGGTTGATGTCAGGCCAGGCAATTTAGGGAGACCCTGTGGCAAAATAAAGTAAGAGGGGGGACTGGGGATGTAGCCCAGCAGGACACCACTGCCTGGTGCTTCACGAAGCCCTGGTTCCAGCCCCAGCGTCCCCCCCAACACACACACACAATTGAAATTATTCTCCAACTCAGGACCCTACCACCCAGTGGCTTCCTGTTACCTTCAGAATAAAACCCAAACTCCTTTGTTTATTGTTTGTTTGTTTTCAAGACAGTCTTGCTATGTGGTTCAGACTGGCCTTGAACTCATGGCAATCCTCCTGCCTCAGCCTCCCAAGTGCTGGGATTTATAGGCATGTGCCACCATGCCCAGGTTAAACCCTTTTCACATAACTAGCCATCCTGCCTGGCCGGCCGACAGTTAACTCCCTGATTTACCTTCCTCTGAGTCCCATCAGTCGGGTGCCAGTCTTGGACTTCAGGGCCTCAGGGCCTTTGCACTGGCCGTCTGTGCTGCCTACTCGTTCTTCTCTCAGATCCCCGTCCTGCCCGCTTCCTGGAGTCCTCTAAGGTTGGCTTCCTCTGAAAGCCCTCCCGGAGTGCCCGATGGGAAACAGTATATTCCCATCACGCGTGTGATTACCTGATTCCACCCATCTCCCCTCCCTGTCCCGTGCCTAGAACAGAGGCTTGCACACATCAGGGGCTCGGTAGGTGCTTGTGTGAGTGAATGACTCATTGATTAGTTCTTTCTTTCTTTCTTTTTGAACTGAGGAACAAGATAAGCACCCCCAACTCCTCCCTCCCATCATCTGGGACTTTGGTTTTTGGTGTGACCATTTGTTTTGCTGTTTCTTGAAGCACATCTCACTAAGTCACTAAATTGCCCAGGTTGGGCTGGAATTTGAGATCCTCCTGCCTCAGCCTCCCAGAGTGCTAGGATGACAGTCATGCACTATCCCACCCAGCCGAGTCTCAGTTTTCTTGGCCTGCTAAATGGGCACGATAATTATTTAGACCCTTTGGAGGCATCAGGGAGAAAACACTCAAGCCAGCTGGGTTGTGGCGCCTGGAGCGAGTTGAGGGATCTGTGTGCGGGGCCCACAGCAATGACCCCACTCACTCGCACAGAATGATGCCGTCTTTGAGGCCGTCCATGAAGTTGTTGCCGATACGGCGGCCGGTCACGCCCTCGATCCACTCGCGTAGTTCCTGCTCCCGCTGGTGATCATACTTCTGGGCCAGCTGCGGGTGGGGGCACAGGGGCCAGTGAGGTGCGGACCACAGAGAGAGGCTTGGGCTGCCTGGGCCCCAGCTGAGCCTTCCTGGGCCTGAGCTCCCGGCTCGTCCCATCCCAACTAAGGCAATGCTGTCCCGGCGTCCTGGGGGGGCGGGGGCGGGGCTGAGGACCAGGATTGAGGTGGCACCTGCCCAGGGGGCCATTCCGGGCATTCTGAGGTTTGGCACCAGAGAACGGAGACAAGGGGTGTTAGAGAGCTGGATCCTCGGAACTGGGGGGCGGTACCTGGCCTCCTGGTCCCCTCTCTGGGCCAAACTGGGGTTTAGCTTTCCCTGGCCCTGCGCCCCTGTACCTCCCAGTCGGAAGAGGGGGTGCCTGAGGCAGGGGATAATAAAAGTTATAAAGAAGGAATCTTTGGGTGCTGGCTGGCTGGGCCACCACCGGGTCCTTACTCCAGCCCACTGCACCCCCAGCTTAGTTTCTTGCTAGAAGTGGGGGCCCTGCCTGGGTCTCACTCGGACCCTTGCCCGTCTGTTTTTGTCGTTGTTGGTGGTGGTTTTTTTGTTTTGTTTTGTTTTATTTTGTTTTTGGTGGCACTGGGGATTGAACTCGAAACCTCGTGCCTGTCAGACAGGCATTTAAGCCACTGAGCCAAACTCCTAGTTTTTTGAGGCAGGTTCGCACTATGTAGCTCAGGCCGGCCTTGTGCTCACGTTGTAGCCCAAGCCGGCCTCGAACTCACAACGCTCCTCCTACCTCAGCCTCCCGAGTGCTTGGTGGTGGGTTTTTGAGACAGGGTCTTGCTCTGTAGTTCAGGCTGGCCTTGAACTCACTGTGTAGCCCAGGCTGGCCTTGAACTCCAAGTGATCCTTCTGCTTCAGCCTCCCCAGTACTGGGATGACAGTTGTGTGCCACCACGGCTCTCTCTCTATATTTCTTTTCTTTTCTTTCTTTCTGTTTGTTTTATCTTTTTCAGACAGGGTCTCACTTCGCCGTTCAGGCTGGCTTTGAACTCACTATGCAGCTCGGGCTGGTCTCAAACTCTAGGCGATCCTCCTGCCTCAGCTTTCTCTCTCTCTCTGCACTTCTGTCTCTCCCCAGCACTGCCGTTCCTTCCTCGGCTCTGTCGCAGGGTCCCCGTCCCTCTGGGTGGCTGGTGCCAGTCCCGGGGTAGTGGAGCTCATAGTTTTGCATTGTAGCCCTGCAGGGCAAACTCTCACCTCTGACTCCAGGGTCCCTGGCTGTGCAGGGAGGGGGTGGGGCTCGTCTGTCTGTCTGTCTGTCTGTCTCCCCTCTACACCTCTCCATTCCTGTCGCCCTTCCTTCCTCCCAGCTCCCGGTCCTCTGGCTGCCGGTATCTCTCTCTGCATCGCCCCCCGCTCCCATTCTCCTCCTGCTTTGCACCCCCCACCCCGTCTTTCTCCAGAAATTTCAGATCCGAGGGCACCGGGCTGCCCCTTCCCCTGAGCAGGGGGAGGTGGGCAGGGGCGGCCCCTCACCTGCCCCAGCCCCGCGGTCCCCCTCCCCGCTAGCCCGACTTTATAAAGCAAACCAGCCCTTATATAGCGCAGCCGGCTCCCCAAGGCCGCCTTATATGGCGCGGCGGCTCCGCGCGCGGCTCTGGGGCCGGCGCTAGGGGGAGGGGGCGGCGCTGGGATCCGACTCCCGCCTGACACCAGCCCCCTCCTCCAGCCGAGGGTCCCCCG
>RJWM01052506.1:0-10064 GCA_004363535.1 Dasyprocta punctata | reverse complement strand
GAAAAAACTACACCAAGGCATATAATAGTCAAGATTCCAGAAATTTAACACAAGCAGAGAATATGAAAAAGCTATAAGACAAAAGAAATAAATAAAGGAAAACCAATCAGAATCACAGCAGACAACTCAAACCCTTAAACTGAGGAGAACTTGGAGTGAAGCATTTCAAGTCCTAAAATAAAACAACCTCCCACCAAGATTGATGTATTTTGCAAAATTATCTTTTAAAATTGATGGAGGAATGAAATACTTCCATGATAAAAAAGACCTGAAGAAATTAATGACCATGAAACAAGCACTTCAAAATGTTCTGAAGTATATTCTGAAGAAAGATAATGAAGACAATTCCAAGAATCCCAATAGACTGAATGTACCAGTCAAGGAAAGCAACTAAACAGAAGGGAAAGAAAGGGAATCAACAACAGGAAAACAAGAATAAATCAATACATATCAGTTATAACCAACAGCGTAAATGATTTCAATTCATGGGTCAAAAGAATCTGCTTGGGAGACTAGATCAAGAAACAAGATTCAACAATATGCTGCATATAAGAAACACATTTAACTCAAAAAGAAATTCATAGACTGAAAGTCCAAGGATGGAAAACAATATTCCTTGTGACAGAAACCCAGGGAAAAAAAAGAGTAGCTATTCTATTTGCAGCAAAGTGGATTTCAAGCCAAGACAGAAGAGACAAAAAAGGCCACTAGATACTTGTTAAGGAAACAATCCAAGAGGAAGACATAACAATCATAAATATAGATACACCAAATACCAACTACATTAAACAAGCACTAGAGGATATGAAAAATCAGAGGAACACTAGTACAATTGTAATGGAGGACCTCAACACTCCACTGTCACAAATAGATCAACTAGATAAAATAATTCAAAAAAATATCAAAGCTGGACCAAACCTTTGAACAAATGGACTTAGTAGATATCTGTAGAGTGTTCCACCCAACAACAACAGAATACACATTCTTCTCTGCAGCACAGACTTTGGACTGAATCCTTCAGTCTCCTTGTGTGCAGATACCCTCTACACTCTTCCTTGTCCAACTACAGATGGCTATCATAAGCTAGTCTTAATAAATTCTTACACATTTATATATCTTGTGTTATATCTATTTCCCTAGTAAAACACTGACTGATATACTTACGAATTACCAAAGCTGAAAACACCCTCCTGAACGACCAGTTGGTCACAGATGAAACTAAAGGAGAAATTAGACAGTTTGGACAATTAAATGATAATACAATGTACTGGAACTTATGGGACACAATGAAACCAATTTTATGAGGGAAATTTATAGTGGTGAAATTCAGAAAAATAGATTGAGTTCAATTAAACAACTTAATTCTGAACCTGAAACTTCTAGAAAAAGAAGAACCAGTCAAGCCCAAAGCTTGTAGGAGGGAGGAAATTATAAAAATCAGAGCAGAAATTGATGCAATAGAGACTAAGAAAACAATACCAAGAATCAATGAAGAGTTGGCTCTTTGAAAGATTAAGTAAAATGGACAAACCTTTAGCCAACCTTATCAAAAAAAGGAAAGATTCAAATCTATGCAATTAGGAATGAAAAGAGTGAAATCACAACACATCCTGCAGAAATCCAGAAGAACATCAATACCTACTTCGAGAACCTATATTATAACAAAATGGAAAATGCAGAAGAAATGGACAGATTCCTAGAAGCATATGAATTACCAAAGCTGAATCAAGAAGATATAAAAATCCAAAATAACCCATTATCAGTAAATGAAATTGAAGATGTAATTAAAACCTACCAACAAAGAAGCCCAGGTTTTGATGGAGTCACTGCTGAATTACAAGAACTTTAGAGAAGATTTAGTGGCACTATTCCTCAAACTTGCTAATGAATTTGAAAGGGAAGCCATACTCCCAAATTCATTCAATGAAGCAAGCATTACCTTGATACCAAAACTGGAGAAGGACCCAACTAAGAAAGAGAATTACAGGCCAATCTTCCTAATGAACATTGATGCAAAAATCCTCAATAAGATACTGGTAAACAGTGTGCAGCAAACCATCAAGAAGATTGTACACCATCACCAACGGGGATTCATCCCAGGGGTGCAGGGATGGTTCAACACACACAAATCAATAAATGTGATACACCACTTAACAGAACCAAGGACAAAAACTACATGAGCATCTCAGTAGACACAGAAAAAGTATTTGACAATGCCCAATACCAATTCACAATAATAACTTTTAAAAACCTAAGAAAATTAGAATAGAGATCTTTAGCTCAGTTTGATAAAAGCCATTTATCACAAACCAACATCCAAGGGCTGGGATATAGCTCAGTAGTGAAGTACTCACTTAGCATGTGCAAGACACTAGGTTCAATCCCCAGTTCCACCACCAAAAAACAAAATTGAAAAAAATCTGTGCTCACTTTGGCAGCACATATACAAAGCAATAACAAACATTATACCAAATGGTCAAAAACTAAAAGCTTTCGCTCTAAATCAGGAACAAGACAAGGATGCCCACTATCACTTCTCCTGTTTAATATAGTTCTGGAAACATTAGCCAGAGCAATTAGAGAAGAGAAATAAATAAAAGAAATATTACTAGAAAGGAAGAAGTTAAATTATCATTATTTCTGATGACATGATACTCTACATCGAAGTCCCCCAAAAGCTCCACCAAAAGACTCCTGGAATTAATAACCACATTTGGCAGCATTGCAGGATACAAAATCAACACTCAGATACCAAAAGTCAGTACTAAATTACAAAATTCCTGTATATGAGTAACAAACTCCCTGAGAGATAAATTAGAGAAATAACACCTTTCACACTAGCGTCAAGAAAAACAAAACACTCAGGAATCTAACGAAAGAAGTGAAAGACGGTACTCTGGAAAGAGGAGACCAAAAGGACATCAGAGAAAGGAAAGTGGGCCCTGTTCGTGGATAGGCAAAGCCACTGTAGTGAAAATGGCCAGACTTCCAAAATGGGTTGTACAGGCTCAGTGCAGTCCTGATCAAAATACCAGTAGCATACCTCCAAGAACTAGAGAAAACAGTCCTAAAGTTCAGTTGAAATGAGAAGAGACCTAAAATAGCAAAAATTATTCTGAGCAACAAGAGTGAGGCAAGCAAGGGATATCACAATCCCTGATTTGTCTTTTGTTTTTTAGTGTTTTTTGTTTTGTTTTGTTTTGTTTTGTTTTGTTTTGTTTTGTTTGAGACAGGGTCTTGCTATGTAGTTCAGGCTGGCTTTGAACTCACTATGTAGCCCAGGCTGGCTTCAAACTCACAGTGATCCCCTTGCCTCAGCCTCACAAATACTGGGATTACAGGTATGTGCAACCATGCTCAGTAATAATCCCCAGTTTGAAGTTATACTACACAACTACTGTGATAAAAACAGCATAGTGCAGGCAAAAGAAACCATGGCTGAGGATCAATGGAACATATTAGAAGATGCAGAAACAACTCCATGCACACTCAGCGCCTTATCTTTGACAAGGGGCCAGACATGTTTACTGGAAAAAAGATAGCCTCATTAATAAATGATCCTGGGAAAACTGGGTTTCCACATGCTGAAAATTGAGCCTTAGCCTCTATCTCTCACCGTGCATTAAATTAAAATCAAAATGGACCAATATCTAAATATTAAAACAGAAACACTTAATTTGCTGAAAGATAGAATAGGTAAAACTCTTGAACACATAGGTGTAGGCAACTTTATAAACAAAAAACTGATTGCATAAGAAGTATTACAAAAAATCAACAACTGGGATCTCATCAAATTAAAAAGATTTTGCATAGCAGAAGATTGAACCCGCCAACAGAGTGAAGAGATAGCCCAGAGGATGGGAAAAAAATTTTACCACTACTGTTCAAAGGACTAACACCTAGAATTAAGAACTCAAAAAACAAAACAAAACAAAATAGACCCCTCTCAAATTTAAAGACCCAATCCAAAATGGGAATCTGAAATTAATAGACATTTCTCAGATGAAGTGCAAACAGAAAATAAATATATGAAAAGATGCTCAACATCTCTGATCATTCAATAAATGCAAATTAAGTGACACTGAGATTCCATCTCTCTGCAGAAAGAATGGCTATCATCAGAAATCAACCAATAACAAATGCTGGCAGGGTGGTCGGGGGAAAGGAAGCCTCCTACATTGTTGGTGGAAGTGCAGACTAGTACAACCTCTATGGAAGTCAGTATGCAGATTCCTCAAAAAAAACTAAAAGTAGAGGTTCCATTTGACCCACAAGATATTCTTCAGTATCTTCCCAAAGGAGTTGAAAGCGTCATACCGCAGTGGTGTAGGCACAAACATGTTTACAGCAGCACAATTCATGATAGGTAAATCCTGGAAAGAGCCTTATGCCCATCAACAGATGAACCGATAGAGAAAATGTGGCATGTGTATAAATACATACTTCACCGCTCTGCCAGAAAGAAAGATAAACTCGAGCCTTTGTAGGAAAGTGATGCACCTCCAGACCATAACCTTAAGTGAAATAAATCAGACACACAAGTTTAAATATCACATTGTTTCTCTGATGTGAGAAACCCAAAGGGTAGGTAAGGAGCATGATGGAGGGTAGATATTGGGAAGTAGGAAGAACATGTTCAAAGGGAAGGGGAGCAAGGGAGGGAGCAGAGCAGAGGGAAGGAAGGAAAAAGGGGAAAAAAGAGAACAGAAGGAAAAAATGGAAATGGAGCTTGTCTAAATAGGGATGGGTTGCAGGAAGTGGAGGAGAATAACAACAACAAAAAAAGAATCAAGATATATTATATACAGGCACAAATTCCCTATGATGAATGTGATCAGAATGTGTGACAAGTATGTACCAAAAAATTTAACGTAAAAAATAGAAGGGCACTAATCACATTGCAAAGGACCACCTCCTCACACCCTCAGCTTAGGAGTGAGTGTTTCAGTGTATGAAGTTTGAGGAGCTTGGGATTTAGCTCAGCGAAGTGAGTGCCTGCCTGGTAGGTGTGAGGTTATGAGTTCAATCCCCGGTACCAAAAAAAAAAAAAAAAAGTTTGAGGTGCACAAATATCCCATCTTTATTCTCTTTTAAAAGTTGGTGGCTTAGCATAAACCTTTGTTCTTGTGGGAGACGTTGAGTTTGAGCCACAGTGTGCACAGCATCATTTATTACTCTACCTGTAGAAACATGAGGCCTATGGGGTACAATAGCTGCAAAACGTTCAAAAGATTTTTTCCAAGGAGTTCCCTGACTAATGGCCCCACATGGCCTGGTCTATAGCTTTTGTAGGATCACCAGATAAAATATAGGATGCTCAGTTAAATTTGGATTCCAGAATAATTTCTTAGCAGAAGTACACCTCCTATAACATTTGGGACATACTTATATTAGCAACTGTTTGGCATTGATCTGAATTTCAAATTTTGCAGGCAGGACCTTGTCACAGGGAGTGGCCAGAGGCCCAGGCAGGAGGAGTTCTCAGCTAAACAAATTGTAAACTCTGAGTGATCCAGACCAGACAGGTTCACAGCCCATCGCTAGCGTCCAGAGTCTGTGCCTTCTCAGACTGCAGCAAGAATTTTTTATTCTTCTCTGTTTCCTGGGCGGTCGATGGTGGTGCCAAGTGTGCAGTGATGGCAGCTACAAATAGAAGCATTTCAAACTTTGCAACCCGGCTTTCTCACACCTCCTGCTCAGAAAGGAGAGCATGGTGGGCTCTGCTGTGGCTGGATAGAGTTTGTCCCCAAAGGTTCATGTGTTAGAGACTTGGTCCTCAATGTGCCAATATTAACAGGCAATGGGACCTTCAAAGAGTGGGTCACACATAGTAGGGGTGACCAGGTCACCGGATCCCTACCTTCAGGAGGGGCTGTTTAATATAAGGATAAAGCCTTGCTCTTGAGATCCTGTGCTAGTTCTTGAGAAGGTTGTATAAAAAGCCCGAGTCTGTCCCCTCCCTCACCCTGGCCGCCTGTCTCACCATGTGATCGCGCCCTCTTGCGCATACTTCCACCATGATGCCATCTACCATCATGGGGTACAGCTCAGGGGAGCACTTGCCACAGCTAGTGCTGTTGTTTGAGCTTTCTACTTCTGAAACTATAAATCAACAAACCTCTTTCTTAGTAAGTTACCCAGCTACAGGTATTTCAGTTGAGTGACACAAAATGAACTAATACAGTCTCCCTGTCATCATCCAATATAGTACCTCACTAAAGGTGTCTTTATCTAAATGCCTAGAGCATATTAGAAACCATCCTGGGTTGTTTTTTGTTTTTGTTTTTGTTTTGTTTTTGAGACAGTGTTTTTCTATGTAGTCCAGGCTGGCCTTAAACTCAGTTTCACTTGTAGTACAGGCTGGTCTAGAACTTGCAGCAATCCTCCTGCCTCAGCCTTACAAGTGCTAGGATTACAGGCATGGCCACCATTCCTGGCCCAAATTTCCTGCTAAAGAGCCTTCAAAGGGCCCCCTGCGTGTCCTGCTACAGGCAGCCGAGTCATCCCCACCTCCACCCTCCACCTACCCATACTACTCAGCTTTAGGAGTCATCTGAAGACTGCCCCTCACCCTAATGAAGCTGTGCCCTCTGGGATTGTCCCCAGAATCATTGTCACATGTACAACTATCCAGCTATGGGTGTCACTTCTGGCTGCCTATACCTCAGCCCCAACGGTGGGCCACACAGTGCGCCAGACCAAGGACCCTCCCTTTGGCCTCCTGCTGTGTGGCACCTTCTGTTCATCCCGGATGCCTGCCTGGGAGAGCACGGGCAGACGTTTTGCAGGGACTGAGCCTCCCGAAGCCATCTGATGCCGCCAGGTGCGGTGGGACCTCCTAGAGGGTGGAAAGGGAAGGGAGGCTCCATTGCGCGGGACAAGGCTCGGGGTTATTTGGGTGGGCAGGGTCAACTTTCTCCAGCCACCTTTTATGAAAACCTTTCTTCTTGAAGGAATTGGTTGAATTTGTCTGGACAACAGGGGACGCATCATAGTGCTGTCATCAAGCAGCTCCTTCTGAAAGCAGCTTGCCAAATAATGTTACGGAGTGGGGTTGCTTGCCTCTCCTTAGACTCCAGGTTCTTCTCGTCTTGAACAAAGAATTGAATGAAACGAGTAAACAGCAGTGACAAAGTTTATTTGAAAAGGTAAAAGTAAAGAGTGAGGGAGAAACTGGCCCTGCAGAGCAAGCGTAGACCAAGTAAAAGAGGAAAAAGCAAGATGAAAGCACACGCTGGAGGAAGCAGGGGAGGCCATCGTGAGGAAAGTACCACAGCCAGCTCTTCTTGGCATCTGTGTCCTTTTGCACCGTCCGCATCCCCAGGAAACCCACCAGAACTTCCTCACATGGGTCCTGAGAGGTGTGCTGGGTCCCGTCCTCAGGCTGAGGTCAGGTCGGGGCTACCCTGCGGAACATCAGGCGAGTTCTCTTGAGAAGTCCATGTGCAGGGTTTTGGGGACCGTTCTGCCCAGCTGCTCCAGGGTCTTGTAATTAACAGGTCACATCTACTTCCCGAGCCAGGTTTGCCACACCCTACTATCCTCTATCATACCAAGGATAGTTTCAGTGACTATGAGTTTCAAGTCCTGTAAACCAGAGTTTTGAAACTTTTCCCCCAACCAAAGTACCCCGGGGGAATCTTAGGGGTTTCCAAATGCTTCGGAGCTGTGTACTACAAGATGTTTTAGGAAGCCTTTCCTTTAGAAGCCGAAAATATGTCTTTGGGTTTTTTGGTTTTTGAGACAAGTTCTCGCTATATAGCTCTACAGGCTGGTCTTGAACTTGCTGTGATCCTTCTTTTTTTTTTTTTTTTTTTTTTTTGGTCTTTTTCAGACAGGGTTTCACTATGGGATTCAGGCTGGCCTTGAACTCTGTGTAACCCAGGCGGGCCTCAAACTCACAGTGATCTTTCTGCCTCAGCCTCCCTAGTGCTGAGATTACAGGCGTGTGCCACCATGCCCAACTGCAGTGATCCTCCTACCTCAACCTCCTAAATGCTGAGATTACAGATGTGCACCACCACACCCAGTTGTTTTCCATTTTTAAGGTCTCTATTTCTTTCATAAAATATCAGGGGCTATTTAATATAAAAACGATGACTTCACCCCTCAAAAATCTCTGAATGAAACAACATGCCAGAAAGGTGCGTCAGCACACTGTGTGGATGCCTGTCCTGTGGAGCTGGGGAACCCGCAGGCAGGGCTCCTCCTGGGGTGCTGGGAGCCCAGCTGGAGAACCCCAGGCCGGCAGGCAGGCCAAACCACAGGTTGTGTAATCTCAGGCACCCGGGGGCTACAAATCAGGTGACACGGTGCGGACAGGGTCCTCAGAGCCCCTTTTGACAGCGTGTCTGAAAGATTCTGGTTCGGGAACTGGTGTTATATGGCAATATGGGAAACCAGCATTTGATTCCAAGAACATTTTCTGGGCTCCTGACGGTGCCAAGATGAGTCAGTCAGGCGGACGTGAATTTCACGTCCCCAGGCCATTGAGGGTTTGGCCTCTGCCTCAGACGGTAGACAGCGGAAACCTGTTCCCCAGCAGACAGCAGAGAGGTGAAGCCCGGGGATTTGGCAAATCTCAGTCAGACCTGCTTCCAAGCGTCTCCATGGTCCTGTTGACAATTTAAAGCAGCAGGCAGCTTTCCGTCCAGTGCGAGGCCCAGGGCTGCCCTTGCGCGGCAGCAGGGGTCCCACGGCCCAGAGGGCCACGTGCGGGGGCTCCAGGTTTGTTGCCCCTTAGTCATCATCATCACGGTCATCATCGTTTTCTCCTCGGAAACTGAATTCTCAGGAAGATCCATTTCCTATTAGTGTGTAAATCTTACAGGAAATATCAAAAAATTCTAAGAAAATAAATCTTGTCACCACACCAAAGCTGGATACTCCAATTAATATCTCCTCAGTATTTTATCAGCTCACTTATGTATCAATCAGGATTAGTTAGGAGGCAAGGAATGGATGAGGGATGGAAGAATAAAGATAGGTGAACAAAGATGACAAGAAAGCTAGTTTTGAGGAAACTGTAGTTTTAAGAAAACTGTAACTTCAAGACATAATCCAACAGTCTACCCAAAGAGACCATGCCTTTTACTTCCTGGTTTTTTTTTTTTTTTTAAACAGTCTCCTTATCCTAAATTCTTCTGTTTGCTTGATTTGGTTTTTGTTTTGTTTTGTTTTGTTTATTTATTTATTTTACAGGGAATAAAACAGAACAATAAAACAAAACAAAACAACGAGATATTGGATTTAACAGACAACACAGTAGGGAATCTACCATAGTTACTGTATTACATATTATTATCCTCTAAATCATTGCTCAGACTACTACCTTTAGGCTTGCGAAGTTAAACAATGCAAACGTTATGCTTGCTTGGCCTTCCCACGCTCCACTGTGGAAAGATGTGCACAGGGACCCTTACCAGATGCAGGCACTTTGACACTGACCTCCTAGCCCACAGAACCGTGACAAATGATGTCTTTTCTATATAAATTACCCCATCTGTGATATTCTATTACAGCAGCAGAGAAAGGATTAAGATAATTGAGACACTCTGGAGAGTGGAGGAGGGGCTCTTCTTCCTTATACTGGGGCAAAGGTCTGAAAGAGCCCGATCCCGAGTCAGCCAGGACGGAGGGTCGCCCCACGGATAGTGAACATGGGGCTGCTCCTGGGCTTTTGCTCTTAGTATAACGCTGCGGTTAGTACTGTGCCTGTACAGGTATGTATGCGTATGATTCGAACACACGTGCAGGGCCCAAGGGTCTACGCTGTAGCGCCTCAGCGATGGCTGCCAGATGCCTCTGTGGGAAGAAGTCTCACTGGCATCATGTGAAGGTGTCTCTTTTCCTCAGCTTGGCCACCGAGGGAGTTATCGGGCCTTTGGATTAGGTAAAAAAGTGGTATCTGAATTTAGTTTTCACTTGCATTTTATTATAAATGAGGCTGAATGTGTTTTAAAATTCTATTTGAGCCTGGTGTGGTGGTGCACACCTGTAATCCTGACACTCGGAAGGCTGAGGCAGGAGGATCACCATAAGTTTCAGGCCAACCTGGGCTACAT
>RJWM01052505.1:0-10084 GCA_004363535.1 Dasyprocta punctata | reverse complement strand
CCTTTAATCCCAGCACTCGGGAGGCTGAGGTAGGTGGAGCGTTGTGGGTTCGAGGCCGGCTTGGGCTACAACGCGAGCGCAAGGCCGGCCTAAGCTACATAGTGCAACCCTGCCTCAAAAAACCAGGGCCGGGAGTTTGGCTCAGTGCCTTAAGCGCCTGCCCTGGCAGGTGTGAGGTTGTGAGTTCAATCCCCGGTGCCGAAAAAAAAAAAAAAAGAATAATTGATCAGTAAGACCGAAAGAACTTTTGAATTTTTTTATACTAGTGTTGGATATTTTATAGGCTACTGTGACTATAAGGCACTTAATCCTCGTGTAAAATAAGAACAAGTAAAGTATTTTAATTGTTTAGATGCTCCAAAAATAGATAGATGGATGATAGATAAATAGATGAGATAGATAGATAGATAGATAGATAGACTGGTGGGTGGATGGAAGGATGAAGAAAATGCTCTATTTTCCTCCCCAAATCAATCATAATGGTTTGATTGAATTAATTGATTATCAAAGACAATCCATTTGAGAAAACATGATTGGGATAAAAAAATAACAGATTCAAGGGGAAGAAAATCCAAGATTTTATTTCAGTTTGATGAGTCATAAACAAATTATTGTCTGTCACATTTTATCATGACATACCTGAATTTTTACAAAAATTTTACAAATTTGATTTTCAGAATGACCCAGAAAATGTTATTGTTAGTTGTCATTTTCTTTGATTGTTTGACTTTTTAAAAAGATACTGGGTGTGATGGTTTAGGCATACAGTGTCCCCCAGAATCTTATGTATTCAGAGGGGAAGCTTTTGAAAGTTGATTGGATTATGGGGGTGCTATACTCCTTGGTGGACTGTTCATTGGTGAGTTTATGCTGAATGAGCCCTTAGGAGTTGGGACCGAATTGGAAGAGATCTGCCTGTCTTTGCTTTCCCACTCCTACCTTTTTCTCTACTTCCTAGTTGCCATGAGGTAAGCAGCTTTCCTCCCCCATGCCCTTCCACCATGGTGTTTTTGCTTTCATCAGCTAGTCATGAACTGAATCCCTCAAAACTCTGAACCAAATTAAATCTCTCATTCTTTAAGCATGAGTGCCAGGTATTTTGACCCAGTGAGAGAAAAAGTGATTAATACATTAGGGGTTAAGCCCAGGGCTACCATACCTAGCTATAACTCCAGCCCTTTTCATGTTTTATTTTGAGACAGTCTTATTAAATTGCCAGGTTTGCCTTAAATTTGAGATCTTCCTGCTTTAGCCTTCTGAGCCACTGGGATTGCAGGTATGTGCCATAACAATAGTTCGATTTTTTTTTTTTATCTATCATCCATCAGCTTTCTTCTAGAGGTTTGAGGCATATGATTGACAGAAGATAAGTTACTAGGGATTAGTAAACCTTCCAAATGAAATATAAAGCAAATTTTAGTGCTTTGACTTGCTTACTGGAAATGCAAAAATGGATTTTGAATTTTGTATTAACTTGAAAAATCTGAAGTATTGATGTTTATATAGGGTAAAAAAATACACTGTACAAAAATTCTTTTGTAAAATCAGTAAGAGTTTTGAGTTAAAAATAAGATTTTCAATCAATTTCTATTTGTTTCCAAATGTTCCACTTTGAGGTTTTTAGGTTCGCTATTTAGTTCCCCCATATAATAAGTCTGGCACACAGTAGCCACTCAAATAGGTTTTTTTCCCCCTTTTTTCTTTTAATAGTACTGAGGATTGAATGCAGGGCCTTCACATTGAGCTATATCTCCAGCCCTTTTTCTATATTTTACTTTTGAGACAATGTCTCACTAAGTTTCCAAGCTGCCTGGGTTTGGCTTCAACTTGTAACCCTCCAGTCTCAGCCTCCCAGAGTTCTAGGATTATAGGCATGTGCCACCACACCTGGCTCAAATAGGTTTTGAATAATAAGTGAAATAACCAGACCCCCAGGGGACTAGGAGAAGAGGAGAGCAAATAAGTAGGCTCCAGAGTCTGGGGTAGTCTTGGACTTCAGTGAGCAGCACTGAAGTACCTGGTTCTGTGGCCCCAGCAGGAAGCCCACCTGGGTGAAGGTAACTCCAGCATCTCTAAGGAGATGTAGAGAATAAAGTTTCTAACATGGAATAGCATGTTTATTTCATTCTCATGTATCAAAAAGTTCCCAACATGTGCTTGAATTTTGTGACTTTGAGAAGGAAGAAGAATTTCTCAATCTCTGAGAATCTGAGCTGTAGGAAACCATCAGAAATTCTTCAGCCTTCTCATGTGTTCTGGTGTGGAGCCAGAACTGGGCTAATCCCTTCTTTCTTGCAAATCTCTTTTCACACATTCAGGGTTGATATGACCATGGGCCTCAGTCACTAGTTCATAGCCTGTAGTGCTTATCAGAAGCATCTGGGGGCTATTTCCAAATTACCGTTACTGTGTTCCGCCTCATACTAACTGAATCCAAATCTGTAAGGGAAGGGTCTGGACGTGAAATTCAAATGTGTGTACCTTTACAAGCCTCTTTGTTGAGTGTGTTACTCACTAACGATCAAGAAACCCTGACCTGGTTTACCTCTGCAGTGGAACAAAATGCATCATTATTTAGAGTTTGAATGTAGTTGTCACAGTCTTTGGTTTCCACCTGGATATGTGCTGTGGTTTGAATCTTAATTGCTAAATGCCTGTGTGTTAAAGGCTTGACCCCCAACTTGTGGTGCTATTGGGATCTTGTGGAACTTTTCAAAGGTGGAGCCTGATGAGAGAAATTTAGGTCATTGGGGGGGCCTATGTTTTAAGGAGATATTGTCACCCTTATCCTTTTGTTTCAATTTTTTAAAAAAAATTTCGCTGTAATGCCCAGTCTGGTCTCAAACTCATGGGTTCAAGTGATCTTTCTGCCTCAGTTTTCCAACTAGCTAAGACTACAGGCATGCACTGCCACATAGCTAGGGTGATAGGAATGTGCCACCGTGCCTGATTCTCTTCCTCTTCTTCCCTTTTTACCTCCTGCTGCTACAAGGTAAGAAGCTTCTTTGACCACACATTCCCATCGTAACGTACTGTGCCAGCACATATGCAAAACAACTATGGACTGAAGTCTCTAAAACTAATAGTGAAAATAAACATTTTCTGCTTTTAAATTGATTATCTTGAGTATCTTGTTGCGGCAGTGAAAAATAACAACGTAAAAGTGTGCAATCCATGGCCTCACTGACCAGTGATTGACGCTTAACTTCACTGAAGTCTCTGTCCCCACCTTCCCAAAGACAGGAAATAGTCTGGGTATCTAAAGAGTGTGTCATTGTATTAAGTGACTTACTGACCTCCTAAGCATTTGGACCAAGATTCTGTGAACATATGAGCAATCAAAAGAGAAAAGATTGCATAAATACAGGTGGGCTATTAACAATTAGAAAACCCATAACCAACAATCTGGATACTCATTTAACACCATTAAAAGAATTAATGCATTTCTAAGCATATAAGTGGCTAGAGTAAGATGAAATATGATTAATTGTTTTTTCATTTAGATGACCTAGAAAGTCGATTATATCCAGTTAAGAACAATCTGGTCTTTCAAACAAGAGGCTGGTCAAAATAAAAATACTGGACAGCAGTTGTGAGGCTATCAAATAATTCAAAAATGGAATCATCATTTTCCAGGCTCCTTTATTATTGCTAGCACTCTATTAAACTGAAGGCAGAGGGGAAAAAAAAAGACTACTTGGAATTAATGTTGTATGGTGTTTTTTTATTTAGCTTGGCTGTCTTTCTGAAATACTGATTTCCATCTATTGAACTTTTTGATATAGATCAGTTAAACATGAATGAACAAAGTCTTTTTGTCTAGTTTGCCTTATCCTAACAACAAGAATAGAGTGTGCTTTTTTTCTCCCTTCAGTAGTTTGTAAATAGTCCATAAAAAGACTGCCCATTACCTTTTGATACATACTAAGCTCATTACTGAAAAATTAGACCCCCTCAGACCTCCAGGCCTTTCTTCATCTAAATGAAATTTTTTGCACTGAAATGTCTATGGCAGGGAAAATCAGCAAATACTTATGTTCAAACCCCAAGGGGGCAGCCTGCACATAGATGAAAATATGACCAGGAACGTGCAAGGGTTTTGTTGCGTGACACCAGGCTTAGAGGAGAAAAACAAAGCCTGTATAAACAATTTCACTCAAAGAAGTAAAAGAACCCAGTTACTCACATGTATTCGAATCAATATGTAACCTCCAAAGAGTTAGTAAAGATCCTGACATCGTTCAAGACCCTGCAAGAAGATTAACAGTGCATAAACCACAACACATTTTTGTTAAATTCACATTTCCTTAGTAATACATATCACCGACTTTGCAGTCAGATGTCCAGGCAGCAGGCAAAACAAGTTCTTTTTAGGAGTCTAGCCAAGGACCATTTGCGCATTCATGAGAGTGTGTTCTAAGAAGCTTAAAGCCAAAATATCAAGATAAGCCATTATCTGGGCAATGGCTGCAGGGCTGAACGGCCTCAGCAAGTGGAGTGCCATCCACTAGCCAGACAACGAGATGAGACACAATGTGTGGGCTAGCACAAGCTTGTTACTATTACTGCAGGAGAGAAACAAAGAGCGTTCATGCTGATGGCGGTCAGAACATTTTATACTCGAAGGCTGCTTATTGATTGGTTTGGCAAATGATTTGACCAGGAGGTCTAATATGAAAATTTTTTCTGAACACTAATTTGCTTCTTAGAAAAGAGATTCAGATACCTTAGGGACAAACAATAGCAGCAATGACACATGAAACAGAGATGCACCTTATCTGCTTCCTGTTGTTTCCTAATTCTACCAGAGCTGCGAGACCACAGCATCCAGTTCTCACCGAGATGAATTACAGCAAGTCAGGAGTGATTTCAGACTTAGGAAGTGCCTTTTGATGTGATATGCTGGGAAAGAATAGCAATAAGAAATGCCTTATGAAATTAAGGATGTAGAAAGCTTTCATCCATTCATACTGAATTCTGTTGAATTCCTTCCATATGGCCTAGGCCATGAGAGGTACGGGGGACACCAGGGCACATGCAACCCTGGCTGCAGGAGCTTGTACTCATCCTGTCATTTAATAATAATATAATAACAATAATAATGCAAGCAAATACTCCATTTGGAATACAATTCCTTGAGTTCACCCTGAGAGAAAGGTACTGAAACCTTTTCATTTTTGGATAAATGATTCTCATTTTGGCAAGTGTGACCATGTTCCTCCCCACACCTCGCCATATGACCAATTCCTCCCAATGGGCGATGGACCTGTGAATCTCACAGGTGGAAATGGAGAAAAGGAAGAGCCTGGCTCTCCAGCTGTCTCAGCCCTTCAAGGTGGTCAAGGAGGCCTCCTGCTGAGATGTAGAGCTGCAAGACCAGCCGTGATCGCTGATTTACAGCAGGGAACAGGCACCTGCAGGGTCACACAGCCCCCAGCAGACTTCAAGAGTGAGAAATTAGTCTGTTATGGTGTTAAGTCACTGAGATCTGAGGTTGTTTTTTTAACTGCAGTATAACATAACCTATGCTGCCTGATACCATTAACAACTGTCTGTTTTCCTTGGGACTTTTAGAGGAGACAGGAAATCACAGACTCTATAGAGATGAAAGGAGCATTGCCGATTAATAATAGATTCACTCAGTGCAGATAAATCTCCCAGTGGAAAGAGATCAACTTCTCCCGTGTGTTTTTTACTCTCCATCAGTGTCGTCATCACACTGACTCCTCCTGAGATTCTCAGCTGTTATAGCTGCCCCCCACCCCGTGCCTGGCTTCTTGAAATACCCAGATACCTTAGGAAATTTTGTTACTAATAAATGAAGATAAAATAGATGCACAAATGTATAAAAATAGATGGATTTGCTGAGTATAAATTTCTAATCAAAGTGCATTTGATCTCCCTTTTCCATAACATTAGCAAGATTTTTGTTTTGATTTTGCTATTTTGGAGATGGAACCCAGGGTCTCACACATGCTAAGCAAGCACTCTACCATTGAGCTACATCCCAACCCACTACAAGATCTTTATTGATCATTACATCCTGAATCCATTCCATTAAATCATACCTGAAACTGAAAAGAAGAAATCCAAAATAGCTCCTGACTTGGCCAGGTGCTGGCATTGTTTATTCACTCAAAAGTACGACAACATACAAAATACAGTCCTTTCTATGGAACGATCAGATTCTCTATAAGCAAAATAACTCTTCAAGAGCAATATTCTCATTAACAATTAATTTGTGATTTTAGAGTACTTTGTATGTTCCGAGTAAGCACTATCTTACTGTGAACAATAATATTCATCACCATATTTTAAGCCTATTCATGCACAGAAGAGAGTAAGGAAGTTCTTTATAATGTAAATTATTCCTAAATTCTAGAAATCCTGTTTATGCTTATAAATATTACTTAATTACAAATTCTTCTATTAAAATATGTAATTGTTGGGGCAACAAGCTTCTGTTTAGTTGCCAGTTCTTTAAAAATAAAACTATAGGAAGTCTTACTTTGAGTTAGGGAAAAGTGACCCCAGATGGAAAGTTAATGTTTCCAAGTCGTGGTTTAATACTCCAGGAAAAGTAAATTATATTTATTTCTTGTTTTAAAAAATCTGCTATAAACCAAGTGTTTCTCTTTTCTTTTCTTTCTTTCTTTCTTTCTTTCTTTCTTTCTTTCTTTCTTTCTTACTTTCCTTCTTTCTTTTTTGGGGGGGAATGTGCCAGGGCCTTTTGCATGCTAGGCAAGCATTCTATCATTGAGTTACACCCCCAGACCAAATAGGGGTAAAACAGAGGAGTGTGGTATAGAGGTTTCAAGCATAGACTCAGAAGTTAGATTCATGGCATTGAACTAGCTCAGTGGCCTTGAAGAAATTCCCAGATGCTCCTGGACCTCATCTTACCTAGAAAATAGAGATTATATTGTGTATATCTCAAAAGCAGTGCCTGAGCAAGTACAGTGTTTGTTGGATAGAAATGAATTCACAAACTAGGTGTGGATTAGAACACCAAGAAAAGCAATCCTTGATTCTCCACAATGCTTAAGATAGAATGCAGAAATATTTTCCATGCTGTTCCAAAGAGATACCAAAATACAATGGATGCAAAGATGGGCTGTTTGAGGAACTCAGATTCAGAAGACTCTCCGAGACCTTGGCTAACCACATGTGCCAAAGCTGAACTAAAGTTTTCTAGGATTCACAGGTTGTACAGGGGCAGTGCTTGTGAGATAACTCACCCCAGCAAGCCCAGTTTAGGTGTGGACTGACCGTGTCCTGTCCTTAGCAATGCAGACCCACCCGCTCACCTCTGGAATTATAGAATCTAAAAGCTCCGACAACCGAACGGATTTGGCTTTTGTTTTTGACAAGTGAACACAAAGCTCACTTGTGTCTGTCTTAATCCACTTTGTGTGGCCATAAATGAATGTCAGAAATTTGATATTTGATAAAGAATGCAAAGTTATTCAGTTGATGGCTCTGGATTTGGAGAGGTCTGTGGTGAAGAGGTCACCTTTGGTGATGACCTACCTTGCTCATGGGAATTCCATGGAGTCCCAAGGTGGCACAGGGCACCACATGTTGAATGGGACGGAGAAAAGAGCTAAGTCAAACTGTATTCCTTAACAGACCACTCTTGAGAGGATTCATCAGCCCACTGATCCATTAATCCAGGGCAGCAGTCTGTAACCACACAGCAGGAGGCAAAGGCAGGTAAATGGAGGAAGCTTCATCTGTGCAGACCCCGCTCACATGCCCCCGAGTTCCATCTCCTGTCAGATCAGCTGGCAGCGGATCCTCACAGCTGCTCAAACCCTCCTGTAAACTGCACCTGTGAGGGGCCTAGGTTGTGCACTCACCTTATGAGAATATAATAATACTATAAATAAAGTCAAAATATATTAATAGATTTAAAAACAAAATACACAATAAATGCAATGCACTTGAATCATCCCAAAACCGTCGTCTCCCTCAACCTCCAGTTCATAGAAAAATTGTCTTCCACAAAACTGGTCCCTGGCACCAAAAGAATTGGGGGCCAGGATGGGGATTAACCCACTTATGGGAACGGTGCCCACGCAATGGAATGACCTCGTAAAGGCCCCAGCATGGGATTCAATTTTCAACATGAACTTTCGTGGGACATTCAAGCCCTAGCAGCATCAGAACTTATCTTGAGCTAAGCTGAAACCATTTGGAGTTCTTATTTCCAAGTGTTACTCTTCCTATGTGTTCACTGTATGAATGAGTGTCGGTGGGCGCTGCCCCGCCCCTCACTAGGACGTCATATTATATGATGCACACTCCAAGTTGCCTTTCTCAAATCTGAACCACTCACAATTCCCAGTACCTTATGGCCCAAGGACTTCTGATGTGGCTTTATGGGCCTGTACCTTGTTACATGTGATGTTTTTTGTTTGGAAATGGAGAAGTCATTGACAACTCTATGATGTCTCTGGGATGTGGGCTTTATGGGTTCTCTTCTCTTGCCAGCTCAAGGGCAAGCAGATTCAGTTGATCTTCATCTTACTAAGGACTGTAACCTGGTGCTGCCCCCACCCCACACACAAGAAAATCCACATATGCAATTTAATATTTCTAAGTATCAATATAAAAAAGCTAATATTAATGTAACACATCTTATTTAAAATTTTTATTTATTTATTTATTTATTTATTTATTATTTGTGTCTTTTTGAGACAGAGACTTGCTGTGCAGTTCAGGCTGGCCTCGAGTTCACTTTGTAGCCCAGGCTGGTCTCAAACTTGCAATGATCCTCCTGCCTCAGCCTCCCAAGTGCTGAGATTACAGGCACCCACCACTACTCCTGGCTAACCCAATATTATTATTGGGAATTTGAATTTCAGTTTATAATCAATATTTTAAAGTATTATGAGGGTTTTTTTTTTTAACATAAAGTCTTCCAACAGTGTGTGATTAATGCTTACTGAGCACGCATTTCAGAACTGAGGCTGTGACCTCCAGGCTGCCTTACTGGTTCCCCTGGTCCCCACCCCGCACCCACCTACTTTCCTGACCTTTGCTTAACCATCCATACAAATAGTCTCGATTATATAAGTGTCTCCTTGGGTACTGCTCCCCTATCCCAGGCCTATGCTCCTTTCTCCTCCCTCCCCCTCCTCTTTTTCCATCCCCTTCTTTTTGCAACCCAGATAATTGAACCCAGGGCCTCACACATGCTAAACACACATTCTACCACTCAACTGCACTCTCGGCCTCAAGCTTTATTTTAATGCGAGCCACTTTCTTAGAAGCAAGTTGGGCATTTGATAGCATTTTTTCCCCTCCACTTGTGTAGAAACTACTATTATTATGCAGCTGGCAGAGAGGGAAACTTGAGTCCCAAAAGTTAAAGGCTTGTTAGAGACACACAGTGAAACCACAGCAAGTGCAGGGCAGCGTCATGCTCCCCCACGGGCTGAAGAGCAGGGCCCACAACCACAGAGGGCCGACTTGTTTCCCCGATGGTTTCTCTGGGTCCACCCTTCATTTCCACTGTGCCTCCAAAACCCCAGCATCAGTTGGGCTTCTGTTCTCTCTCTGCCTGTATGCCAAAGATAGAATCTTTGCTCCCGTCTTCAGTACTGCACTCCCAGCTCCTGCTAGACGCATCTCAAAAGTATTCATCGAAACCAGAAGTCCCTCCCCAACGCTCCCTGAGTGCACAGCCAGTGAGTGACCGTGCTAACCCAGAGCCCAGGTCACCTTCTGCCCTGCCCGCACTGCTCCTGGGCAGAGCGTCCTCTCAGCCTCCAAGTTCCACCCACTTGAATGTTATCATTTTATTTTCTTTGTAAACACCATTAGAATATTCACTAAAACTTGAGCGTCATGTTTTTAAAAATTTTCAATTTACAAGATTTAGAAAACGTTTTAAGCCATTGGAAGAGCTGGATGTCATGGAGTATGCCTGGAATCCTAGCACTCTGGAGGCTGAGGCAGGAAGATCAAAGGTTGGAGGACAGCTCAGGCAGCTTAGCAAGAGCCTGTCTGAAAATTTTAAAACGCGGGTAGGGAGCTGGAGATGTGACTCAGCACTTTCTAGGTTCAAGCCCCCATACCA
>RJWM01052504.1:0-10091 GCA_004363535.1 Dasyprocta punctata | reverse complement strand
TTTCAGGATTTGAAATACTTCACTCCAAGCTCTTCTTAACTTAAAGGTTTGTGTTGAGAAGTCTGCCGTGATTCTGATAGACTTTCCTTCATAGGTGATCTGTTTTTTTTTTTTTTCTCTAACAGCTTTTAGTATTTTGTTTTGTGCTGTATTTCTGATACCCTTATTATTATATGTCTGGCTGAAGATTTATTTTGGTTATGGTTAATTGGGGTTCTGTATTCCTCATTTATGTGTATATCAGATTCTCTTCCCATGTTTGGAATGTTTTCTGCTATTATTTCTGTGAATAGTCTTCACAGGTCATTAGTATTGATCCCTGCTTTTTCATGTATGCCTATTAATTTTATGCTATTTCTCTTGGCATCATCTTGCAGCTCTTGAATAGTTGTTTCTTGGTTCCTTATTATTTTTAAGAGATCTTTTCTTTCATGACCATAAGCTCCCATGCTGTCTTCAAGGTCTAAGATTCTATCTTCAGCCTCATTCAAGTGGTTTTTCAAACTTTCCATGGAATTTTTCATTTCCTGCATTTCACTTTGAATCTGTTTCATGCATTGCATTTGTGTCTTATATTGTTCATTCAAAGTTTCCATCATTTTCTTAAATTCTTCTATTTTTTTATCTTGGTCTTCTTTAGATACACACAACATTTCTTTCATAATGATTGTCATTTCATTTTTTAGCTGAGAGATTATTTCTGATTTGAGTTTCTCTATAGCTTCATGGAGCTGTTTCTTTACTGCATTTGCTATCATTTCAGAAAGTCAGTTTGTGTGACTCCCAGTGTCTTCCATTTCAGTGTCTTTTGGGTTTGTTCTCAGTGGCCTGGGGGATTGAGACTGCCTCTTGGTTTTTTGTTTTGTCATTTTCTTCTGGGACCTATGTAGCTGGGTGGGCAGCCTCCCAATGAATTGTACTGGAACACTGTGTTGTGTAGAGCTTCAATCCTCCAATATCCCCGTGGCTAGCCGGGGCACACCCTCTGATTATGACACTGAACCCTTGTGTTCTGTGCTTTGTGAGGCTGGCCGCATGTTCCCCTGGTGCACTTTGTTGGGTTGCTCTGGGGTGCTGGGCCATGTGTCCTGCAAGGCTGGCCAGGTGTTCCCCTTGTGGGTTGTGTTGCAACATGGTACTGGGTAGAGCTGGATCCTCTGTGCAGCTAGTGAGGACACACTCCCGGAGTGTGCTGCTGGAGCCTCTGCCTTACTGGGTCCTTGCTCATAATCTTAATTTTGTCAGTGTACACTGAGATTTCCACTTTTCATTTCTAATTGAATTCATTTAGGCCTTTTGTTTCCTTTTTAAACACAACTGGCTAGTGCTTTGTTTGGTTTATTGCTTCAATGAACCAGCTCTTTTATTTATTTATTTATTTTGTCTTTTTGAGACAGGGTCTCACCATGCAGTTCAGGCTGGCCTTGACCTCACTTTTTAGTGCAGGCTGGTCTCGAACTTGCAATGATCCTCGTGCCTCAGCCTCTCAAGTGCTGGAGTTACAGCTGTGTGTCACCACCCCTGGTTTAATCAGTTCTTTAATTCATTGATTCTTTGTATTGGTTTTTAGTCTGCATTTCATGGTGTTCTACTCTGATCAGTATAATTTCCTCCCACATACTATCTTTGAATTTGGATTGTTCTTATTTTTCTATGGCTTAGGGTGCATTATTAGGTTATTTATTAGACTTGATCTGTTTTTCTAATATTGGCATTTACATTTATATACTTTCCTCTCAGAACTGCTTCCCTTGTGTTCTATAAGTTCTGGTGTGCTGTACTGGTATTATCATAGATAGTTTTTGGAACCATCTTATTTATCCTTTGATTAATTCCATGTGCCATTCATTATTCAAGAATCCATTGTTTAATTTTCATGTATTTACATAATTTCTTCTGTCATTGAGTTCTAGTTTCATTGCAGTATAATCTGATAATGTGCATAGTACAATATTAATTCTTTTGTGTTTACTTAAGCATGTTTTATTGCCTAATATATTGTTTATTTTGGAGAAAATTTCGTGTGCTGCTAAAAAAATATGTGTTCTGTTGTTGGGGAAATATTCTGTATATATATATTAAATCCATTTGTTCAAGATTTTGTTCAACTTGATATTTATTTGTTAATATATTGCCTATTTGATCCTTTTACTTGTGATAATGGGATGTTGAGGTACTCCCACTATAATTGTCTTGATATTTATCTGATTCTTTTATGTCCATTATTGTTTGTTTTATGTTGTTGGGTATGCTGCTGTTCCGTGAGCATGTTTATATTTGTTATCTCTCACTGTTGAATTGTTCCTTTAACTAATAGTCAGTCACCATTGTGGCTAGAAACTGTTAGAAGGTGTCAGTGATTTGAGTCTTTTTTAGAGCTATTGTATTACTAAGACATTGTTTTATACATCTTATGGTTATACCATTCTGCCAGATGTGCAAGACCAAGTGATGACTAATGTGAACACATCACAGTAATATATTTTGAGCAACGTTTATTAAGGTGTCTCCCATAAGGCTATGGAGATCACTGCGGCTTCCTATTAATGAACAAAGACTGGGATATGATTCTTTGCAGTCAGTTGCTCCTTTATACACCAAAGGGATCTCTGCCCAATAATTCCCCAAGCCTGAAGGGGCCCCATTTGGTTACCTTTACAAATTTCTGGTGACTTATGAGAAAACCATTATTAACATCATTTTGACTAGCTGGCAACCCAGGTGAAAGCATGTTTTTTAATCTATAAGCCAAATTAAGTTAAAAACAAATGCTTCAAAAATCCATAAATGCAAAAAGAAAGAAAAAAATTGTTGAGCTCAAATAAAAACAGCTGTTTAAATATTAGACAAACAGACAAAAATATGTGGACAATCTGCTTATAAAATCAGAGTGCACTCAAATATATTGCTGTTAAGCTGAATTACAGTAACTCTTACACAATTTTAGAAGTTTGTAATTATAATTAGACTAGTCAGAAATTTTTGTAGGTAAATTAGCAGAGCTCTATTACAAGAAGAAATTGGAACAAAATCTTTTTTCTATAGTAAATATATATTTTAGTATTTTAATTTGTCTTATGGATACTAGTAATTTTCATGTCCCTTTCTTTCATGTAGCTTTCAGTTCAATTATCTCAATACATTATGTCACCTACTTATATCTTCAATTCCCATTTTTGGTTACCATCTCCTGGGCATCCTGAGTCAATTTCTTTAATTGGCCCCAGGGCAAGTCTAGTCCCAACCTTCTTTACCAGCTACAGTGTGATCCTCAAGACACCACTGGATGAGACAGAGCATCAGTTTCTTAAAAGGTGGAACCAGCTCCTTCTCCAGGTCTAGGTCCATGATACAGCCAGACAGCACACTCCAGCACCCAGATAGGCAATTCAGCATTCTCTGAGAAGACACAAGCATACCCCTGGCCATCTATGGATACCTAGCTGGGTCCCATTGTTTAATATGAAGATCTTTCCAAAGGACTCTTCCCAGCTTCTTTTCCTTACCCTGATTGAATTGTCTTTCTGTTGCTGTAGTTCCATCCCTAGTAGGGTTTAAAAAGTTAATAGCATACAATGCCAAGTGAAGTCTATTGTGAGGTGTGAATTTTTTTGTAGGGAAGGATTCCCCTTTTTGTTTTTGTAGTTGAACTGTGAGTGTACAGTGATCACTTTCAGTAATTCTTTGACCTGGAGGAGTATAAGGAATTCCCATGGCAAGAGAAATGTGAAATGTGTTGCAAAATATTTGGAAGGCAACACTCATACAAACCAGGCTATTGTCAGTCTTATGGATAATGACATGGTTAGCTGCTTCACCAGTGTGGGCAGAAGCAAAAATAAATCCTGAGGAAGTGTCTACTTAAATATGGACTCAGTGTAGAGAGCCAAACTCAGGAATGTGAGTGACATCCATTTTCCAGAGATGATTGGGTTGTAACCCTCAGGGATTAACCCTCAGAGGGAATGAGGGAAAATGTATTACACATGGGGAACATTGTTTAATTATTTGTTCAATTTGTTCCTAGGTTAAGAGGAACTGTTCATGCAAGGCAGAAGAATTTTGATAGAAAGTGGCATGGGAGGCAGAAGCCCATTGAATGGCATTCAAGGAGTAACAGTGACGATACCCAGAAATCTGTCTATTGCAGTGTTTCCTTCAGTGAGAGACCCCAACAATTGGGAATAAGAATGTAAATGACTGATAAAATAGGGGACATGATGTGACTGAATGACAATTTGGAGAGTATGAAATAAATGAAAAACATTTTCTTGGCCAGTGTGGAAAGTGGCAGTTTTGATGTGATGCATCGCACCACAAACGTGCGCACTGTCTGAGAAGAGGTTAATGGAAGAGGATGAGTGACCTTGTAAGGCCTATACAATAGCCTGCAATTCAAACTTTTGTGCAGAAGAAAAACCTGTATCCTATACGTTATAGTTACTGCATTGTGTCAACTTGAGAAGTTTAGAAGTTTAACTAAGAGACTCAGCAGAGAGCCAGGATTCTTTGCAAACATCCCCATCCTGTGCAAGAGGAGGGCAGGAGATTTGTGAGTGCTACACTAGCCCTGAAGGGGGGGCCTATGCACAACATAAAGGAAGAAAAGAGACTTGCCCTTTCCCTTCTTTTTGTTCTGCCTGCTTTTGCAGGCTGCTCCCTTAATATGTTGCCCCAGTGCCATGCCACCCTTCCTTGGAGCCAACTGATTGTGGACTGAAACCTCCAGAAACAGTGAGCTAAATAAACCTTTCCTTCCCTCATTTGAGGTGCTGAGTATTTTGTCACAGCAATGAGAGAAATGTAACCAAGACACTACATTTGAGAAGAAAAAGCCATTACATAACCTCCCCTCCTTGAAGAGGACCTATCTGTGTAAACAAAAACACCTCCTGCTATGGGGGGCGAGATTATTTTTGAAGGGAAGACAAAGGGTGTGAGAGAAGCATATTGAGTTGACTTGTCTGGAGGATAATGACAATAACACCAGGAAAGTCAGAAAATGCAGATTGCCAGGAGGATGAAATTTTCCATAGCCACTGTTATCAAACAGCAGAAAGGGACAATGACAGTTTACGTCTCAAGACCAAAGAGACAAACAGCATATGTCTGCTCACATGCAGTCAGCCCTGCCACAACATTATCAGAGGGAGTGATGTTTTTATGTGTAACATGTGGCATATGTAGCCATTGCGAAGTGCATTGAGACTGCCAGAAGACCCCAGTGAGCATATGCTGAGTTAGGAAAATAATTTAAAACATTGGCAAAGATTAGTCAACTCTAGAAAGTGGAGCATTAGAGAGTACCCAGTGAACTTTGTCCAAAGCACCTTAGACTCTGATGTAAGTGCTTTTGGAGATGTGGGGCCCAAGTCGACCTTGAGAATGCCAAAAAGAGGGCCTAAATCATGAATTGTTAGCTTAAGAGCTGAGCAAAGCCAATTAACATTACCAAGTATGAAAATCAGTTAAGGATACAAGACGATTAATGTAATCTGAACAGTATGAGGCACAATATGTCTCTGTTGGACAAGGAGACCCAAATATGAGAGGGGCACCATGAATTTACATATTTTAGGGGACCACAACCAGGCCTGCATTATGAGAGGCTTCATCCACATGGAGGAAGATTTTATGCAAAGTGGGTAAGGATTAATGTGCTAGAAGAGTATCATCCATGTAATGAATAAGATAAACAGTTGAATTTGCCTGATGGACTGATAAAATGGCTTCAGCCACAAAATCTTTAGATAGGGTCAGACCATTCCTTGTGATAGACAACACCGCTGGAAATGGTGCATAGGGGTCTGATATTTAATGGATGGTCAACTAAAGGCAAAACACTGTTTATCTTGAAGGTGGAGAGGGATTGTAATGAAAGCCTTTTAAATCAATCACCATGAGGGAAAAATGTAAAAGAATAGCTATGGGACTTGGAAATCCTGGTTGAAGTACTTCCATAGGATCCATGGTTCGATTAACATCCCACAAATTCTGTAATAATCTCCGCCTTCCTGACTTCTTATTACAAAAATTGGAGTATTTCAAGGGCTACTGGAGGATTTTAAGTTCCCCACCATCATCTGTTCATTAACTAGTATATTAGCTGCTGTAAGCTTCTCCAGCATGAGGGGCCATTGATCAACCCAAACAGGGCCATCAGATATTCAGATTATCTTGGGCACCATCCATTGGGCTGGAGGAAAAATTAAAACATCTCCTAAAAACGTGGAAGTGTGTAGCTTATATCAAAACAGTCTTTTTTAGGGACCACTAGAAGTTCTCTCCTTCCCTGATTGTAGTTACCAAGCCCTGGAGTGGGGAGAAAACCTTGTTGTAACAATTTGATAAGTAACCAAAGATTTGGTACTGACCAAAAAATGCCCCTATATCCTGTAAAATATCATGACCCCATAAGTTGACTGGTATATGGGGGAGGGTGTAAGATGAGAAATGTCCAGAGTGGTCTTCTGCATTCCTCCAGATTAACAATTTAGCATTTTTACTAGGGTAAGAAACATTGCCCACAACCGGTAGATCTACAGTTGATACATCCAAAGGCCAGGCCATAGGTCAGTGGTGTAGGGCAATAACTAAAACATCTGCACCTGTTTCCAAAAGCCTTTGAATGTTTTTCCTTCAACAATCAATTTCATTTCAGGATGATCTTTTTTAATCTGTTGAACCCAATAAGTATCAGAGGACCCAAAACACTTGGATCCTCTTTCTTTATAGATTTTCCAATTTTTGTCAAAGGAAGAATAACCTATTGAGAAATGCAAGAGTCTGGAGTGACCTGAACAATGTGTAGGATAGTTTGAACCTTGATTTTGATCTCCCCTGTGTAATCAGGATTGATGACACCAGGTAGAATCCAGAGACCTTTCAAAGGGAGACTGCTGTGGCTGAGCCCCACTGTTACTTGGGGCAAAAGCCCATAGGCTCCAGTAGGCATAGCTTGGGGTCCCATTTCGGGAGTTAGTATGAATCTGGAGGAAGGACTGAGGTCCAAGCCTCCACTGTCTTTTGTTGCTCACCGAAGGTCAGAAGTGTGCTTAGTGGTGGAGAGTAGGGCTGGGGAGGAGTCAGGGAAAGTACCCCAGCTGTTTGGCAGGGCTATGGCAGGCCCCTCTAGAAGTTTCCCAGAATAGGTAGGCCATCCACACCAGTCTTGGATCTACACTAAGTAGCCCAGTGATGACCTTATCTACACTCTGAGCAGACACTAGGTCTTGCTGAAATGACAGATGGTGGCTGTGCTGCCCCTACAGGTGCAGCAGATGAGTTTCAGGTAAAATGTCCCTTGCCTCCACAGCTGAAACAAGTATTCTTCTTCTTTCCCTCGCCTGTAGGCTGTGGATGAATAGCCTGAGTGATAACTGCTGCCAAGGCAGCCTCCTGTACATATAAGTGGCCAATGTCTGCACAAATACAAATCATCTCAGACACCATAGCCCACTTTTTGTGGATTTGTAAAGTCTATTTACACCATTTACTTACATTTTCAAAGGCCAATTGTTGAACAGTTAGCTTTCCAGCATCTGTGTTGTTGATTATTTTTCCACTAGCCTGCAATAAGCATGCCACAAAATCCTGAAAATGTTCATCAGGACCCTGGAGAATAGAAGGCAGATCAAGAGATATCTCACACTTTGAAGGAAGTTCCCTCCAAGTCCTATGGTAGCTATTTTAATTTTCTCATATGCTTACAATTCAAAAGTAAGTTTATTATTTGTGGCACAAAGGCACTTTCTCTGGTTAACATGTCTTTTGGAATGGCGACTTTGTGAGTGGCATTGCAGGCACCCTGATCCATGCACAAATTTTTAAAATGTCCCTTTCCACAAGGGGATTCCCCAGACTTAAACATACTTTAGCTATTCCTTCCCAATCATTTGGGATTATCACCTGTTGTCCTATGAGCTCTATAAACTCAAAGGAAAAATGGGCTGTGGGGCCAGGTTGTATTGGGTGATACTGTGTACCCCCAAGTCCTCATATACTTTTTGTGGGGCTGAGTCTGGCACTTGCTTGCAACCAGTTTGTTGTCTAGCACCAGGACTGGTGATGTAAGTGCTGCACCTGCCCAGGGGTGGAGCTGACATACAGTGTAAGAGAAGGTGGGCCTTCCTCCATGCTTCTGCCTGCTCTCTCTCCAGCGCACCTTGTGGTTACAGCTGCCATGAACGGCAGCCCCACCACGCCATGCTGCATTGGAGCCAACTAAGTATGGACTGAAACTCCCAGGAAACAGTAAGAAATAAACCTTTCCTTCCCTAAATTTGGGCGTCAGGTATTTTGTCTCAGCAACTAGTAAAATGTAACTAAGACGTAGGTAGTCATTGCTTGTTTTAATTCTTTCAAGGTCTTAGAGGGTACACCTTTATGAAGACATATAATTTCTCCCAGATTATTGGGATCTTGGACTTCAGCAACAAGGTAGACATGTTGAAAACCCTTCAGGAATTCTTCCATTCCCCTGGCTTCTTTTAGCACCAATTGCAAGGGGAAAAGAAAGGCCTTATTCTATGAAGCATGGAAGTCTCGGCCTGTGATGCAGCAAAGCCTTTATGAACTGAGAAAGTGGAAGCAGCCACTTGTGATACAGTTAAGGTTATCAGTGTTACTTTGGGCAGCTGTGGAATGGAAGTCACAGCAAAACACTCCTCTAATGAGGAAAGATCCACTTTACACACCATAGCTCCTTCCTTTCTGATTGAACAGAGCTAGAGGGCTCAAGCTCCATTGGGGAGGATGTTGCTCCACTGTCCTTCTTCTGCTCTGGGCTTGGTTTTAAGATAATGTTCTAAATCAAAACCTCTGTGGTAGCCAGTCATGGTGGTGCACACATTTAATCCCAGCACTCGGGAGGCTGAGGTAGGAGGAGTGTTGTGAGTTTGAGGCTGGCTTGGGCTACAATGTGAACAAGGCCAGTGTGAATTACATAGTGCGACCCTGCCTCAAAAAAAATGGGGTGGGAGTTTGACTCAGTGGCTTAAGCACCTGCTTGGCAGGCGCAAGGTTGTGAGTTCGATCCCCAGTACTGACAAAAAACCCCACAAACCTCTGTGGTCATCTCAACAGACAAAAGATCATCTAGATACTCCCTTATCCAGGTCCACACAAAAAGGGAAATATGGGAATCAATACTACAACAAGTATTTCTATATACATCTGTTGTTTTTGAGGACCTGTTTGCTCCATGTTTTCCACCTGATGACGGGACCAACATTGATGATATCTATGGGATCAACACTGATGATATCAATACACATCTCTCTCTTTTGTGCACACAGCTACAAGTGTCCTCTCACTTGCTATATGATGAATCTTCTTGTACCCCAGGTCCCTGTTCAGTTGCCAAAATGTCACATCCAGCATAGATCTTGAAATTCCCAGGTGGAGGAAAGTAGAGGAAGAGGAAATGAAGAGAAGAGTCAGAATACAGAAAGCTGAGGTCAGGTGGAGTCCTCTCTGCTGATGAGAGACCAATATCCACTCAACAACTGCAGCATTTACACACGTGGTAAGTTGGTGTCAGATGGAACCCCTCTGCCTAACAACTTGTTCACCTGGTTCAGCTAAGGCACCCTGTGTTCTTGGGGCTGGAACAACTTGCTCATCTGGCTCTCCTCGGGTGCTCCGTGTTCTCAGAGCTGGCCTTGCTCCAGCCCTGCATGTGTGGTTAATCTCCAGCTCAACTGCTCCCCACACAGAGCTATCTATAGCAACAATGAAGACACTGGTCCACCCCACAGGTGGCTCTGGAGCCAGAGCCAAGGTGTTCACCGAGTGCAGGTGATGAGGCTGAGCCTTTGGAACCCAGCACTGATTTGCCATGGAGGCAGCATTCCCCAGAAAGGGCCCCAATCTGGGTACTTTCTTCACCCCGGGCCTCAGTTGCAAGATGTGGTGTCAACCACAAAGAGGAAGATGCTCCAGGCCGGAGGAGAAAGCTTGCAGGCAGCAACCACTCCCCACTGCACCTTAGTCAAAGGTTTGGTGATGACAGTGCTGTTTCAGTTTTGGGACACAGAAAGAAATTTACACTTTACAAAATAAATACTAAACAGAAAATATTTACCAGCAAG
>RJWM01052503.1:0-10091 GCA_004363535.1 Dasyprocta punctata | reverse complement strand
CTGTAGTAAAATTTTAAAAATTTAAACATTCACCAATTATTTTGATGACACCTTGCCAACTAATCTTTGACAGAGACACCGAAAATGCACAATGAAGAAAGAATAGTGTCATCAATAAACGGTGTTGTGAAAATTGGATATCCACATGCAAAAGAACGAGGTGGGACTTTTATTTTACACCACACACAAAACTTAACTGCAAATGGATTAAAGAATTAAGAAGAAAACCAAAACTCCTAAAAAGTTTTTTAAAAAATGAGATTCCTCAGAAAACTAGGGTTAGAGGTCCCATTCAATCCAGTTATTTTCCCTCTGTATATTTTCCCAGAAGAATTAGAAACATCACACCACAGCAATATACATGCACCGATGTTTACAGCAGCACAATTTCTAACAGCTATGTCTTGAAAACAACCCAAATGCCCATCAACTGAGGAATAAATAGAAAAGATGTGGTATTTTTATATGATGGAGTACTACTCAGCTATAAAGAAGGATAAGCTTAAGGCTTTTACAGGTAAATGGATGCAGCTAGAGACCACACTCATAAGTGAAATAAATCAGACTCACATGTGTAAACATCATATTGTCTCCCTAGTGTAAAAACTGAAAGAGTAAATCAGATCCAAAACATGCAATAGATATTGTGAAAAGGGAAGAAACTGCTCAAAAGGAAAGAACAACTGAGAAGGGGAAAGGAGAAAAGAAAATAAGAAAAGATTATATATCTGTGTGTATATATATGCATATATATACACACATATATATATATACAAGATGGATAGCTATACTACTAATCACTATAGGTTCATCAAAAAGAACAGTTTGTTCTTTCATTGTTCAATTGTTGGATCATTTTCATGCCTGTATCTTGTAATCTGAACAACTACTTTGAAGATAACAATATACAATATATAAACCAGTTTTAAGCTATTATTTGGTTTTGAAATTCTGTATCATCGTTTTTATTCTTTTTTTGTTTTTAAAATAAAAAATAAAAAAATAATTATTTGCTGAAAGAAAACTAACTAACTAAATACATAAAAATACAGAGGGAGATTTTTGACACTGACTTTGATGATGAGTTTTTAAATACGACCACAGGGCCGAGGATGTAGCTCAGCTGTACAGTGCCTGCCTGGCAAGCGCAAGGTCCTGAGTTCAATTCTCAGCATGATAAATAAATAAATAAGACAATGAAAGCACAAACAACAAAGGCAAAAATAAGTAAGACAGCATCCACTAAGACGTCTCTGTACATCAGAGGAAATAAGATGAAAAGGTAACCTACAAATCAAGAGAAAATGTTTGCATCCTATATATCCGATAAGGGGTTAATATACAAAATATATAGTGAACATGCTAAATTTAGCCCAAACCCAACAATTCAGTTTAAAATGGGCAAAGGATCTGAACAGACCTAAGAGGCCAGCAGGTTTGTGGAAAACTACTCACTATCACTAATCTCAGGATTATGATGAGATAATCACTCCACATCCATTATATAATTCAAGATAAAGGGTGTGAAGGGAAGAGAAAAGGGAACGCTGACACCCCGCCAGCGGGAGTGGAAATCACTGCAGACGCTGGAGAAAACAGTGTGGATGCTCTTCAGAAATTAAAAACAGAACTATGACATAATCCAGCAATTTCATTTCAAAATATATAGCAATTTTACTTCTGAGTATATATCTGAGGCAAGCAAAATCACTACCTGTCAGGTATGTCGGCATTTATATCTGGTGCACGTTATTTACAATATCTATGGAAACAACCTAGGATTCATGGGTGGATAAGGGGTAAAGAACATGTAGTACACACATACACATACTCACACATACACACACTCACTCATACACACACATGCACACATACACATACACATGCACACATACTCACACATACACACACTCACTCATACATACACTCACACATACACACACTCATACACACACATGCACACATACACATACACATGCACACATACTCACACATGCACACACACATTTACACACACTATATACACACACTTGCACATACACACACTCACACATACACATACACATGCACACACTCACACACGTGCACACATACGCACACACTTGCACATACACACACATGCACACATGCACTCACTCACACATGCGCACACACTCACACGCACACACACATGCACCCTCACATACACTCACTCACACATGCACACATATGCACACACTCGCATATACACTCACACATGCACACATACACACACTCACACATACTCACACATGCACACACACTCACTCACACATGCACCAGAATTGCCTCTGACTTCGTAAGAGAAAGAAATTCAGCAGTTTGCAACAACTGGATGACACTGGAAAACATTTAGTGAAAGAATTCAGATACAGAGCATCAAATACGGCCTAATTTCACATTTTCTGTATGTGGAAAGTAAAAAAGTCAAACTCAAGGGCCGAGTGCAGAGCAGTTAGGCTGCCGTGAAGGAAGTGGAAATGGGGGGGCTCAGTCCGTGTGCACACACAGAGTCAAAGATTAACAAGGTCTGAAGACCTAATACTGTGCGGGAGGACTGCGCAGTAACTGATACAATGTATTTTGAAATTTCCTAAGAAAGTAGATCTTAAACGTTCTCAGCACACTCGCACGCACACACGTGGTGAGTATGAGGTATAGAAGGGTTAATTAGTTCACCGTGATCGTCATTTCATAATACATGCGTGTATCAAAATATCACTTAGTATGCTCTAAATGTTAAACATTTTTAATTTGTCAATCATATTTGAATAAAACTGGGAGAAAGAAAGCAACTTGACCTCTTTACAGTAATCCTCAGAGCCATTAATATGCTAGTAGACTAAATCTCCGAGAAGGGGACAGTTCTTCCCTGGCTGCTGATGTGTTTTCCCGGGTGGTGCTGCCCGCTGGACATCCCTTGGGATGATTCGCCCCGGCCCGCTAACCCACCTGCTCCTCCTGTGGAGCATCGTTCACACACACACTCCTGTGTCCTCTGATGATCTTAAAAAACCATGAGGTGTGTTCTCTTTCCCAGAAACTCCTTGTGTTTGTTGACTCTGAAAGGGACGGAAAGAAGTGTGAGTTGCTTTTTCTAGAGGGCTGAGTCACTGGGAGTTTGGAGTTAACATGTAAGGCAGCGACTGTCTGTTTCCTCAGGAGATAAAGAGCTTAGCTCTAAGCAGAGATGATTTATGCTCTCCATCTTGCAAATCACCAAAGAAAAACAATCCAGAAAAATGGATTTGCGAAGATCGTGAATATAAATGATGGCCTGGGAATATTTAACACTGGAGCAAGATTGTAGGCTTGTATGGTTTTGTTTATCCATTTGTACCCGACTTTAAGTGATATTTATTAAACATTTCTTAAACCCAGCATTATGCTAGGTGAGTGCGGAAAATGGTAGTGTGTGTTTCCTGCTCTCAAAGACCTTGTGAGTGTTACATGCAAAAATGAAAAAAGACAAAAATAATGAATACTGTAATTGAAATGTTCCTATTGTTGACTTAAATACATTTCTAATTAATGTAAAGATTTTAAACTGCCTGCCTGGAAATCAGTTGTCTATGTCACTTAAAATCTATTTTCTGGACTTCTGGACTTAAGATAATTATGTGAAATTCATCTTCTCCCTTTGACAATTAATCTGAGAATATAGGAATACAGAAAAACAGGCTCCATCTTGCATCAAGCCATTTTCCATTAAATGAAATATCTAATTCCCAACTAGGGCAGCCTGAAGATAAAGACAGAGACAGATGTAACGGTAAATGACTAGGCAGAGTAGTCCCTTAGGTGTCAGATTGCCCCAAAGAACTTCATAAAAGCTTAAAAATTCAAGGCATTTGGTTTTGCAGATGGTGGCATGCAAGTAGTGACTGCAAACAGGAAGATGTAGTGGAAGTGCGTGAACAACCGTCTCTGTGAGTCTCTAGAGCTCCCCTTCAGGACCCTTCACAAGGTGAAAATAATGACCCTGATAGAACAGAACAATGGAGCCCTCAGACTTGATACCACAGGCACAGATACACAGGAGGGGTATGAACGGGAAGGCGCTGAGTGAAAGCCTGCCGTCTACAAGAAGATCCTCATCTTCATGCCACTGCCAATCCAAAGCTCCTACAAGGAGATTTAGATCAGCTTTAGCATTAGCCCTAGATCGCCAGACAGATCCTTAATGAGAGAAACTGAACTATCCCCAGAAAGATTTGCTTTGGTAGACGGGTGACAAATCCCAAACAGTCACATACATTTCCAGTCACCTTTTAGTAACACACACACACACAGAGATGGAGACGGATGCGGAGACAGAGACAGAGACAGAGACAGAGACAGAGACAGAGACAGAGAAATGGAAGTTAAGGATCACCAAATATTTCAGAAAAGTCATTAATCTGAGAAAAGAGAGAAAGAGAAAATAAAAGGTACTAGAATAAAAGGACCTGGCAAGTACAACATCCTGAGTTCTATTTCTGTACAAAACAAAAATGGATAAAAGGAGAGGACTGAATAAACAGAGACAATGCAAAGAGAGGAATAAAACAAAACTTTAAAAAATATCTTGAAATGGGTAAGAGATAATAATATATTTCAGAAAAAAAAGAGGTACCTATAAAAAAATTTTGTGAAAATAAAACCTAGGGTAATAGAAAAACTAGAGGCTTACAAAAATAAAATGGGAGTCCCCCCCCAACAACAATAATGGCAACAAACAATAAAGAGGAAATATCTGGAGGTAAATGATAAGAAAGTTAGAAACTCTATCAGGTAGCCCCATTAGACGATCAATTAAAATACTGGAGAAAGAGAATTTAGAGAGATTATGCCTTGGTTTGCATTCCCTGAGAAACTGACTCTTTAAACATGGATTTGAGCTCGAGTAGTTTTGGAGAGGCCCTTCCAGGAACAATAGTAGGACTGCAGGAAATGAAATGGAAAGGGCTACAGTGTGGGTCTTAAATGACCCCACAGCCCCTATGCAGGAAGCTTAGTTCCCAAGGAGGAGGTGGTGGAATCTTCATAAGCTGAGGCCTCCTGGGAGGTCCTGGGGACATGACCTAGGAAGGGATTGTGGAGCGCCCCACACATCTTCCGCCTTCCTCTCCCTTTTGCTTCCTGAGGTGAGTAGCTTGGCTCTACCACAAGCTCCCCACGATGATGTGCTACCTTGCCACAGGCCCAAAAGAAATAGGTCCAATTAACCATGGACAGAATCCTCTGAAACTGAGTCAAAACAAACTTTTCCCCTTTACAAAAGTTTTCTCAGATATTTTGTTCTGGTAGGAAAGCTAACACAAAAGTTAAAAAAAAAAAACTCATAAAATATCTGTCATGAAGACACTTGGAGCTCAGTGCAGTTGGGCAATGCGGAAGACAGTGTGGGACACATGTGAGAGTGACCAAGACAAAACCAAGATAAACTGTGTTTCACTCCACTACTGCTTTTTTTATTATTTATTTATTTTTTTGGTACCATGGATCGAACCCACAACCTTGCACCTGCCAGGCAGGTGCTCACGCTACTGAGTTAAATCCTTGGCCTTCCCACTACTTCTTTTATGCCCCCACTTGAGGATGGCTTCCAGAGACACCTAGCTCATTCTTATGCAGGCCAGACATGCTCCTTGTGACCCAAAGGAAAACTGAGTCACACGTGCAGAGTCACAGAGCTCACAGCCAGTAGCTATAGAGGTTTCTTAGGGCTCCTGTAACAAATTATCACAAACTGGGTGACTTAAAACAAGCAGAACTTATTTTGTCACAGTTCAGGAGGCCGTAAGTCTAAAATCAATATCTCAGCAGGGCTGGTTCTGCATCTGAAAGCTCGGAGGGAGAAATCATTCCAAGGCTCTTTCTTAGCTTCTGGCGGCTGCTGCAATGCTAAGCGTCCTCTGGCTTCAGGGACACATCACTCCAATCTCCACCTCCAAAGTTTGTCACATTGTCTTCTCTGTGTCTCTCTGGGGAGCCTGTCCCTTTGCAAAATAAGCACCCACTGGCTGGATTCAGTGCTCACTCTAAGCCTGTGTGACCTCACCTAGATCTTTAGGTACTCATACCTACAAAGACCTCGTGTCTAAACAAGATCAAATTCTGAGGTCACAGGTGGGACGTGAATGGAAGGGACACTATTCAATTCATCACTGTAGTCTTCTGCATGGAAGTGAATGCTGAAGCAATGCAGTCCAGAAAATAACAACATTCGCAACAAAAATTATCCAAGAATAATGTAAGGAGGTCATTAAGGTCTTAAAAACATGAATCTGGAGGTTTAAAGATTTCACTAAATAAAATTCTCACAATAGAGGTAAATGGATGTACACTAAAGTATACCATCATGAAACTTCAGAAGACCAAGCATAAAGAACATAACACTCCCCAAAATGAATGAGAGTACACTTCACACACAGGGACACACACACAAACACACACACTTCTATACATACACATACATCGTATATCAAATATATAGCAGACACCAGAATGATATCAGGGTTCTCAATACGGCATTAAAGCAAAGATACCATGAAACCATAGTTTCAAAGGGAACAAATATTTTCAACCATGATTTTAGCTTTTCAAGCTATCAATGAAGTATGAGAATAGGGAAATATTTTTCCAGACTTCCATTTCAAATAAATACCTTCAATGAACACTTTTTCCTTTGTTTCAACCAAATTTAAGACCAGACTAAGGGGATGGGAGCCCAGAACAGATCTGCAGCCCAGATCCTGACAAAGATGGGCCCCAGATCAAGGTTCTCAAAACAGTAGCCAAGAAAAAGCCAGGATTTAAGGCGGAAGAGAACTTGGCCCAGAATGGAACAGAACAGTGGACTCAAGGAAATACTAGGTTCTCAAGAAGAAATGGAAGCCAGGGGGTTGCAACTTTTGCATTGGAAATTTATTCTGAAAAATGCCTTTAGGAGTTACTTAGAGGTGTAGGGCTGGCTCATCGATGTCCACAAAACCGAGCAATACCAAAGAAATTAATTTAAACTCCAGGTGCAACAAAAATGGTGCAAGAAATTAAATGCAATGACATTGCACCATTGACTCAACTTGAGAAATATTGGCAGAGTCAGAATAATGAAAGCACTGATGTATAGTTAGTAAAAATTAAAATAATTATATTGAAATAAATGCGATAGAACTAAAATCATCAAATTGTATGCCTAAAGAAGTCAATGGAGAGTGTCTACCTCTGAGAATTTGAAAACAAGCTTACACATTTTTAAAAAGAAATACAGAGCAATAATCAGAAGAACAGCCGAGTTTAAAGCTGTTGCTCCTCAGGAGACATCAGGAGAATGTCTTGGGGGTGCTGGACGTGTCTTGGTGACTTTAGGTTTTGATTTTTCTCTGTTGAGTCCCAGATTTCTCCAGCTCTCCTACTAATTCTGAGAGCCGTGTTAGTAGCTATCCTTCCTTGCCACATCACTTCGAGAATAGTCTCTTAATCCATTGCGAGCTGAGAGTCTGTTACAACCCAGAGCACAGGACTCGCGATGCAGCAACTCCGACATAGCCGGGCGCAGCGCGCAGCCTGCCCCGCACTAGGGCAGCAAGAGGCCTGCTGCGGAGCGGGGTTAGCCACCCAGGGCCTCCTCCCCGGGTTTCCTCCAGCGCCCCCAGCACCATGGCAGGCTCAGTCACACCAAACTTCCTGCAGTTCCCTGTTCTCCTGCTCCAGTGCTCCTGGTAAGCCCCCCGCCCCATGCTTTGTAACAGCCTCCCGGCCGTTCTGCTTTACTCTTCAAGACTCAGCTCAACTGATACTTCCTCAGCCTTTTGTGGTTTAGTAGGTTGGTCTGAACAGTCCTCAGCTGCGTAGCTCTGTATTAGCACTGAAAACCTTGAATTGTGACTGCGATTATCCTTCTAAGTCTTCCTTTAGACGGGGAGCTTCCTACAGACCAGAATTGTGTATCAATCATCTTCGCATTCCCAGCACTCCTATTAATGTACTGACCTGACCAACTGAGCTTTGCCTGCATGTGGCAAAGATAAATGTTATTTTGGTGTTTCAGTTATCTATTGCAGCATAAAAAAACACCCTTAAGGATACTGCTTCAAACAGTGATGATTTATTCTTTTATAAAATTTGGGTATGACAAGCAGACACAGCTTGTTACTGCTCTACATGAGGCTGGCTGAGGTCACACGTGGAATTCCAGTGCGGAACCTGAGACACATAAGCCAGTCTCAGTCCCATGTGCGACGCCTCTGCTGGGATTGCAGGAGCAGCAGGGACCTGCTGGCCTCTCTGTCCCACAGTCTCTCAGTGTTTAATGGTATCAGCTGAGTTCCTTTACATGCGAACTAGATCCCAAAAGGACAAAAGCTAAAACTGAGAAAACCCCTAAGACCTCCTTTCAGAATTCAGAGTGTCACTTCTGTCACGTTCTACTGGTCAAAGCAATGCATAGGGTCAGCCCAGACTCAAGGACCAGAGGACAGGTCCCCCTTTCAGAGAGAGCAGTAGTGCCAGAGCACTGAAGGATGGCAGAAGTTGTTGGCATCTGTCTTCACAAACATTCTACACTTTATAATTCAATCATTTTGTGCAGTTAAACCAGGTAATTCTGTTATTCTGTTTTTTAAATAAAATATCTGTTTCTATGGATTAGATTATCATTAGATGAATTAAGAAGTTTGAGGAGGTATCTTGTATTGCATAAGGTATTTTAATTTCAAAGATAAAATGAATGACTGAGCCAATCAATCAGGATGTTTTAATAGCATACCCAAACATGGTGCTGCTTCTTCACAGATCACGAGATAAGTTGCTCTGGCAGAAAGCTAATGGAGAAAAAATGCTCTAATGTGACTCACTGATAGCACAAACTTCCCATGAAAAATTACTTTGTTGAAATTTCTGAAAATATTAACTATCTTCAACTAAAATTGAAAATAATGTCCACATTTAAAATGATCCATTATATGCAGCCATTCTATCTTGGGACAGACTTTTACACATTAATTTTGTAAAGAATATGGGATTCTAACAGAATAATGAATAGATATACCTGCATTTCAGAGATGTCCATTATGCTAATTAAAATCTAGTACGGCCACAGCTTTTTAATTACTTTCCATCATTGCTACAGTCAATGAAGCTAGCTTTATTACCCACTATAATGCCTCACTTGTAATAAATCTTCATAAAACCTGAGAAGAGTGTCTAATTCTGAAATTCCAGCAACAGTCTTTGCTTGAAGAGAATATACAGATAAGCTTTATTTCTTGGTTACCTGGTAAGACAATGCAAATACAATAAAATAAGACTAGGTCGAACTTCTGCTGTTTGTTATCTTTGAATATTTTAAAAAATTTTTATATCTTTTCAATTCTTTATTAACAATGACTTGAACAGAAGATTCGTGTCATTGGTTGAGGTTTAAGAAAACTGGAGAAAAAGTCTAAAATTTTGGGCTGTAGTTTTGGATCTGCAACTTTCTAACTGTTCTTAGCCATCATGCAAGTCACTTAAACTCCCCAAACCTTATTTTCTTTTGTCACATGAAGCAATCAGTTCAACTTTTTCCACAAATGGGAAAGATAATGAAAGCGCTTTGTAAACTGTAAATCTCTAAGCAGATGGGAGGAAAGAAATTGATGAAACGATAAAGGAGATGGTGGAAACCATAAAGAAGCAAAGGTAGGTTTGCACGTTTATTTATTTAGTCATTCAGTGTTTATGGGGTGTCTTGTATGTGCTAAGCACCGTGCTGAGGGTTGGAGATTAGTGGTGAAAAGATGGATGAGCCCCCACCCCGCCTAAAAGGAGATAAATTAAATAAGAGGGCGAACAGCTGGTGGCACCACACTGAGTGCTACAGTGCAAAGAACAGGGGATTAGGAGAGAGAGAAAGAGGGACGGCTGAGTGCGGATGTTCCGGTGTGGAGGCCCCGGCCTGCGCAGAGGGCTGGAGTCAGACCGGCGGGTAAGGGGGTTCGCAGATAGGCCCAAAGGAAAAAGCAACTCCAGGGAGACAAGAACAGAAAAGCACAGTGAAGCCAAGAGGAGTGAAGTGAGGCGAGACGCGGAGGTGGGAGGAGGGGGCG